>MU191977.1:3540-32168 GCA_016904865.1 Pissodes strobi
AGGAGCAACATGGAAATTGTTCCCAGACACTACAGCTTACGAAGAAACCACCGAAGTCACAGATGCTTCCACGTCCTTCATATTCAAATGCCTAGAAGATGGAGAAAATTGTAAAATACTAAAATATATGGAAAAAATATCAGTAGCGGTAGACATCGAAGTAGATAGTCTAATAAACAGCTGGAATGTATAACATTGATAAACTTTTCTTTTCAATATTCGAGCCCCACATGGATCTCATGGCCAAAAGGGTCAGTGACCCTGGACACGCCGTTCTCTAACCTCAAATTCAGTCACGCGAAATGTTTCCAAGAAATTGAAACTCATGCATCAAACACCCTTAGATTAGAGTTTCTTTATTTTCTAGCATCCATTCTCATTCTACAAGAGTCCGAAAATGATGATTATAGGAAATACAACACTTACCTTTTCGCTTCAAACCACCGGCCAAGATTCAAACTTCATAGGCAAATCCCTGGTCACATTGCAAAAACTGCATTCGGCAGGAACAGAAACTGACCAAAAGGTGCAAAATCTAACACAAATCTTCGTCATTGCATCAATGCAACAAATTTTAATACAATTTATTTGATCTAGGCGATACCACAACGCAAAAAACGCCACTTTCATCGTAGAAAGAAATGACAATCACAGCAGTTTTTATCAGAGGTCAGAAAGCAGAAAGTTCGACGTCGACGACGAGAATTTGACAGGGGACAGGAACGAAAACGAAGCACTATGACCTGGTCCGAAGCAGAACTTCTTGGCGAATACTCGCTCAAGTAGAGATGGGGCAGACATATTGATGCTCAGCAAGGGACACGAAGCAAAGATGAATACTTTCTTTGCAGTTTTCAAAGGGCACCATCTAGCCACCAAGAAGTGAGGGAAGAGCCAGAAGAAAGAAAATATTGTAGCGTAAAGTATAAGAAACCTTTTATTTATTAATGTTACATATTAGAATAATTGACTCTACGACATTTCAGGGAACTAAATTCGATAAATTGTTTTTTTTATATAAACAAAGTCAGCATGCGGAATGCTGAATGCTGAATCAGTCGACTAAGAGACTAAAAAGTTAGCAAATTTTGTTTATAAGTCAGTACGTAAAACTGAGTTAGATAAAATATTAAGAATTATTTGAATATACAGGACCGTATTCAAGTGAGAAAATGTTAGATGTACAAAATAATTTATTAAGATATAATTAATCAATTTTTTAATACAATTATGGAATTACCTACAATATTGGTAATATAGTTAAATATGGGAAAACAAGCCCATCGGTATACATAAATAAGTCCGATAACTTTCCATATAATAGATATGGAAATAAAAGTAAATTATAGTTGGGTAATATTAAAAACAGGATCGACTTATTTGAATTAAGTAAAGTAAATAATTATAGAAATAAGTGCTATAAACTATATCCCTAGTAACTCTAGAATTAAAATTGTTTATAATTAGAAACTAAGTTCAATCAGCGGGGGATGGACGCATTCCCTGTTAGCTGTAGCTATAGCAATTATTAATGTTAATCTAGACTTAGAGTTAGGTATAACATTTCAAAGACAATTCATAAAAATATGTTTCTTTTTTATTTCATGTACCAAGCACCAGTGGATGTCCATACTAGTCTCTCCAGCAGGCTCTCACTTATGATACCCTCAAACAGTTTAATGGTATGTCAATGCTAAGACATATAGACTGCAGTGGAGGCTAGAGCTAGGCCAGGCTGATCCTTAGCAACTGCTAAGGATCAGCCTGGATCCAGAAAGTAACAAGACCACTGTTGGAATTTTATATCGTATAAATTGTAATATCACGTAGTATTATGCGGCAAGTTTTTTCGAATTGAGGTCTTTCTTTTTGAGCTATAGCGGTCGTATTAATGTTGGGGACCAACATTTTAGAAGGCGAGAGAACGTGTAATCTACTAAAATGCATAAGCTATTAAAGAAATATCACCCTGTCGTAAGTTTGAACTTGCACTGGGAGATTGTTATATAAACATTAAAAGCAAACTATAAACAACGCGAGCAATCAACGGGAGCAACTATCAACCTTAAGCATGCCATGATCATCACTTTTTTAGTATAAATACGCTAACGAACCTTCAGCTCGGCAGACTTTAGTCTCGCCTCCAGCTCCCAAGGTTAGCCATTTGACGACTGCCTTCTGGGTTCTATCCGCTCTTAAAGTTAGCCATACGGCTGCTTTAGGTTCTAGTCCATTCCTTCCAAACCTGGTACCGGTTAGCCACTTGACGACTGCTAGGACCAGGGGTTTCACAACCTCCATGTAAAGTCCTGACAAGAAGTTTGTCAGAGTGTTGAGAAAGACAAGTGTCTAAATAGTCAGTTAAAAAGTTTAGTGAAATCTTTTAGTGCTCTTAAATAAAACCCAACTCTTAAGAAAAACTATAAATTATAAGACAGTAAACAAAGACCTATAAACAGTACCTCAAATCGAGAAAATATGCGCACCGTAGTAATCGGCTATAATAGAATCTCATTTTTTCTGACCAATAATTATTGTTAAAGTTTGATCGTTAATACATTGTTATTGTTATAAACTAAACGTGCTTATTTTATCATCTCTTCTTACCTCACGTAACTCGGTCCCGGTCTACCTCAGTTACCCCCCGGCACGCTAAACAAGGCGTGTCCTCACGAGTAGAACATCCAGTGGTAGATTAAAGGAAGCAATGAGACCCCGTCATTGTACTAATCGCGACGCGGCTCTTCTCTGAGAAGTTATTCTTTAAGAAACACGCTACTCCCTAAACTATTCGTGACAATATATCGGAGCAGTTTGCTAGAAAGATAGGTGCTTCATTTAATGCAGCTAACTTTCAGATTACTGGAGTAGGAAGTGCTAGTAATGTTCAGATTAAGTACCAGACTAAGGTTAAGATTCAATCTCGTTTTAGTGAGTATGCCAAGGAGCTCAAATGTCTTGTTATAAGGCAAGTTACATCACCTATTCCTTTGTTTTCCTTTAATAGTAAATTGATGCAAACTCCTAAGCACATCGAATTGGCAGATCCATATTTTACTATTTTGCAAGATATTGAAATGTTATTGGGCGTAGATACTTCTATGATATTTTGATGATGGAACAGATTAAACTAGGCAAAGGCCAGCCTATTTTAAAAAAGACGCAGTTAGGTCGGATAATTGGCGGTGAGTTGAGTTTTTTGTCTAGTGCAGAAGATGAACGACTTTTTTGTAATTTGGCTATTGATGATACACTCAATCAGTCGTTGATGAAATTTTGGCAGCTTGAGGAACCTTTAGTACCTAAGGTTACGGATGACTACTGTGAGAGACATTTTTTAGAGACTTTTGAGAAAGATTCTTCAGGTAGATTCGTTGTTCAGATTCGATTTAAGCAAAATTTACAGGACTTAGGTGACTCCAAATTAGTAGCATTACGTAGCTTAAAATCTCTAGACAGGAAATTCGGGAAAAATACAAACCTCAAGAAAGAATATTCAAAATGTATTTCTAAATATGAGAATGTCGGACACATGACTGAATTAAAGTGTGATTGGCGACAGAGTAAGAATAATGAGAGCTTTTTGTTATCGCATCAAGCAGTGATTAAGGAGGATAGTTTGACTTGTCGTCTGCGAGTAGTTTTCAATGCATCTGGTAAAACCTCCAGCGGGTTAAGTTTGAATTGTGTACAATATACAGGGCCTTCTATTGGTAGTGATCTAGTGTCAATTCTGATTAGATTTCGTAAGTACAAATATGTATTAAATGCTGATATCTCCAAGATGTTTAGACACATTTTAATTAATCCACAGCATAGACAATATCAGCGCATATTATGGCGTAAAGATGATGGTGATATAACATGTTATGAATTAAATACAGTAGTGTATGGCATGGCAAGTAGTCCGTTTTTAGCGAAACGTTGTTTACACCAAGTAACGAGCGATTATGAGTTCGAATATCCAGTGGCGACTCGTGTGATAAAAAATGACATGTTTATGGATGACTTGTTGACAGGCACTGAAAGTGAGACGGAATTATTGATATTGCAAAGGGATATTTCCAAGATCTTAAGTAGTGCAGGCTTCGAATTGAGAAAGTGGTTGTCAAACAAGAGATATTTTTGTGATAGTGTTCAGGTTAATGACAAATTGCAGGCTAGTATAATTAGAGTTAGGTGAGAATGAGCAGAATAAGACATTGGGTTTATACTGGAATACTTACGCCGATTGTATTTAGTATAAAGAAGAACTTTCGCGGCAACCACATGTGACTAAACGTAAGATTTTGTCCATATCTAGTCAAATCTTTGACCCTTTAGGATTGGTTCAACCAGTTATTATAATGGCTAAATTGATTGTTCAGAATTTGTGGAAGGTGCATTCTGATTGGGACGCTGAAATTTCGAATAGTTTAATTGAAGTATGGAATAATTTCTGTCACGATTTACAATTTTTAAATAAGTTGAAAATTCCTAGACAAGTTATCTCACAAAAAATGCAATGTGTAGAATTGCATACCTTTGCTGACGCGTCAGAAAAGGCTCATGGCGTAGCAATTTATGTTAGATCAATTAATTCTGACAGCAGTTATTCGTCCTTTTTACTGTGCTTTAAGGCAAAGGTTGCACCAGTTAGAACCCCAACTTTACCCAGATTGGAACTGTCAGCGGCGCTGATAGCCACGAGACTGACAAAAAAGATTATTGATATGATTCAGATAGACTTCCATGCAGTATACTATTGGAGTGATTCTACTATCACTTTAGGTTGGATTAAGGGAAATGCTGATAGGTTTAAGACTTTTGTTAAAAATAGAATTAATGAGATTCAATCTCTGACAGTTTTCAGAGACCTTATTGGTTAAGAGAAGAGACTTTACCCTTGACTAGTGTTAAGGACATACCGGAGACACTACCTGAGCAGAAAATTGGAACTAATATCGCGATTTTTCAGCAGGTTTTAGAGTTTGATTTATTTTCTAAGTTTTCTTCACTTTCAAGGTTGACTTCTGTTTTGGGTTACTGCTATAGGTTTATTAACAATTGCAGAGCTAAGAAGCTTGAAAATAATAAAACGTTTAAACCTTATATGACAGCTAATGAATTAAACTTAGCTATGCAAAATTTAGTTCGAATTTCTCAGATTCAATCATTCCAACAACTTTATTATAATTTTCTGAGTATTAAGCCTATTTCTGATGACAAAGAAAATCATATCTTATCTTTAAATCCGTTTTTCGATAAGGATAGTAAATTAATTAGAGTTGGTGGCCGGCTTCAAAATGCCAATATAAGCTATAGCAAGAAATTTCCAATAATCTTAGGTAAAAGGCATATTTTAACTAAATTAATTTTCGAAAGAAGAGTAAAAACGGCTGCGTACACGAATGATAATAAAGGTTGTCACTCCCGCAAGCCCAATAGGACGCCGAACGAAACTCTCGAGCTTAATCGCAAATTTATTAGAGAATAACCTGCTCGCGAATTCCATTATACACGGTCAGATAGTCGCAATAGAAAATACCTTGATTCTAACCTTTCCATTATTAAACTCTATGAAAACTTTGCACAAAAATATCATGAACATAAAGTATCGTATGGAATATTAAGCAAAGTTTTCAACGAAGGGTTTAATATTAATTTCATTTGAATTCCCTAGAAAAGATATCTGCAACGTTTGCACAAAATTCATGGTCGATATTAGGCAAGCCGAAATGAATTCCAAGGAAGAAACGCTACAAACACTTAAAGTTGCTAGAGAAATTCATCTCAGACGGGCAGAAGTGTTTAAGACAGGTCTTGTAGAAGCGCAAAAAAAAATCAACTGATGAAACAGAAATGAGAATATATTTCGACTTTGACAAGAATCTGCCACTACCGATCACCAACGCTCAAAATGAATATTATGTCAGTCAGTTGTGGCTACATGTCTTAGGGATTCATGATCTGAGAAGTCATAAAGCAACTATGAATATTTATACTGAAAATTTTGCTCTGAAAGGCCCAAATGAGATGATCAGTTGTTCATTTGACTACATACAAAATCACAAAAAGCCTACAGAAAATAAGCTTAAAATTTTTTGTGACAATGCCTTTAGTCAGAATAAAACTAGATTTATATTCACTTTTTTGGATCAATTGTGTAAACAAAATGTTTGTAATAGCATTGAAATAATATATCCAATTCCTGGACATTCGATGATGCCAATCGATAGAGATTTTGCAGCCATCGAAAAACAGAGACTAAAGTTAGAGAAAGTTGATAATCCCGAGACTTACGGTTAACTTATTAAATCCAGCAGAAAGAAGAATCCTTTTGACATCGTATTTGTTTAACATGACCTTCGATCGAGTGGACAACTCCAGCCGCGTGATCGGATAATAAAAATACAAAATTTTAGAGACTGGATTGAGCCTTATACAAAGACTTCCATAACACGCATTTCTAAAACCAGAGCCGTACATTTTGAAAGTGGCAATCATCCACATACTAAGAAATGACGGGAAATTATGCCTACGAAATGCCGCTTTACAAAGTCGGTATGAACAGGAAAATTAGTAGTAATCTGACATTGGCATATGGTGAAAATTATTTAAAAATAAAGGATTGAAATGCGTAACAAAGCTTTTAACTTTAGTTCGGTCGTGCGATATTGAATTTTACAGAAGGACTCTTAAATCCCTCAAATGTTGCAACGTTGGGTCGTAAATATACTGATATTAATGAATAATATTTTTGCAGCTGAATGATTTGTAACTGTTTTTGGTTTTGTTTCATAAACAAAACTCGTGATTTTTTTTCTGTTGCGGTATTTAAATAAATATTTTGGTAACTGTTATTATTTATTCTATAGTCAGTTACTTGAAAAATAGATTTTTTAAAAGGTAGTTTTACTTACATATTTTTGTTTTGAGTTTAATTTTATAAAAATATTGTGTGAACTACTAAAAAGCATAAACCTACTAATTAAATATCACCCTGTCCTAAGTTTGAACTTGAACAATGTTATATAAACATTCACAGTTAAATATTGTCACATATGACGCTCCTACCGCTTGTTGCCTATGGACCTGACTTCGTTGCAGTAGTTGCGCTGTGCTCTTTCAGAAGACGGAGCTCAGATATAGGTAGCTGGGAGAGATGGATAGAAAGACTCGGTGTAAAAAAGGCTTGGTTTATTAACTTCAGGTTGAGTATAGAAGGTTGTAAGTATTACCAAAATATTCGGGAATGCATATCTCGTAAGTGCCCTGGGATATTCCTCGCGAAAATGTTAACCACGAACAGCAGCGAGAGAGAGGGAGAGCTAGCCTGAAGGGCTGTTACAATTAGACTGACGGGCGGCTAGATTATTTAATCTGGCTGAATATTTAGTTACGTAGTTTACTTTTTATATGTAGTTAATTTAAATAGCACTTTGCCTTATGGCGTTATTAATTTTCACTGATTCACTTTTAAGGCGTGCCTGATCAGAGTGGCTTTTCCCTTTCGGTAGTTCGCACTGATAGGTCTTTTTTAAACGTGCCTGATCAGAGTGGCTTTTCCCTTTCAGTAGTTCGCACTGGAGATCAAAGTCTGCCGGGATGGGCTGCTGCACAGCTTTTTATACCAAACTTTGACCTCTAATACGAGTATTGTTTTGAATTGTCAACAAGGTTAATCATAACAGTTTATACTTTAATTAACAACAATTTATAATTGCGATTCAAGGTTAAGTTCAAACTTTCCACTGTATGATTTTATGTTAGTTGACAATATAAACAACTAGAGTGTTTGACGGGGCGATTTTAATCCTTAATGATGCAGCCATCAGCATTTTGTAGCATATAAATACGCAGGCAAACGCCAAATTCATCTAGCTTTCGGGTCTCTCTCGACTCCGCTCAATCTAGCTGGGTATAGCACACAGGTGCATACACTTCTAGTTGTTCTATCCCATAACCTCAATATCTGTGAACACCTGTGCACAGGCACAGGGTGATCAGGTCCCCACTTAACCTGGATGTACATAGGTACACGAAACCCGGGGGCTTCTAAAAAGTAGTGAGAATCGAATCTACGAGTAAAGTATCAAAATTTCCAGTAAAGGGATTTTTGGGGATTTTTAAAAGTAGTGCAAGTGCCTCAGAAATCTGTGACAAACTTAAATTAAAAACGCTAAAACACTTACCATATAAATATTAAAACAAATACATAAATAAAAGACAACCCAGCTCGCATAGACTTTATTAACAGTGACCAAGGGCCTAGAAACACTTTAAACTACGGCTCCTTCGAGAAGACATGCATTTAGTATTAATTAGGTATAGTGTAAACCCTTAGCCCTTTCAATACTGACGGGTGATACGTGTCGCAGAAAAAACTTGGTCTTAAAGTTACGAATTTTTATTTGAAAAAAAAAATAATTTTACTGTAGGGACATATATGTCCCATAACAGATTCTTTTAATACCGGTGTTGACTCAGTTCATTTGAAATGCATTAGCGGCTGTCCCAGTCGTTATTTATGCTTTTTCCAATAAACTACAAGCGGGAGCTTATGGTTTTAGTTTAGATTGTAGCAGTATTTCTCCATTTGTAAACAAGTGCACGTGGTGTTCCTCTTTGTTTGTGAGTTCTTTACTAAAATATTCGTGTAAATGTGATTTCAAGACATGGATAGGTGAGTAATTATGTCTAATTATAAGTGTGTACAAATATCTTCTAGAGGTCTTTATATGTGTGGGACATATATATACCAACCGTAAAATAAACAATCATTACCGGTCCTGATTAGCGTATCGTTACGCGCGTTTCGGTGTATTTGATTGCTTGTAGGACGTCGTGTGAATTACGTAAACCCCATCCCATTTTTATTGGGGCTGTCAAACATACGCCGGAGATGCGCCGAAAAGTCTGATTATTTTAACAATTTAGAGTAATCGCATCACATGCTGCATGAGTTGAAATTTTGAATTATTTTGTACTAATTTATCCAATAAGTTATAAAATGGCTTTCTTTTAATTATGCAAGGTCACGCCGCTTTGCAATACGTACGCACATGGGGGCCAGCTGTTAATTAATGTTTGCATAGGTTTCATTTCGTTTTTTATTATTCCCAGAAAAAGGGCACTGGCTACTAAAGAGCTTGAAAATATTGCTTCACAAATAGCTGACGATTTTCTAGACTACGAATATGAAGAACTTCTTCCAGATTCTGGTTCCGAGTATTTGTCGGAATCAGACATCTCCTCTGAAAGTGACCTGGAGCTTTCTACACGACGAGCCATAGGAAAACGCAAAAGAAATTGTCAAGCAAATAACAGAAATGATTTACCTAGTAGTTCCAGCAAAAATAAATTTGCTGCTAATACACAAATTTGGATAAGTTCAAAAATTGGGGGCAAAAGTGTGTGTATGGGCTCTATATGTCGTCCCCCTGGTGAGAATTTAATTGAATGTTTGGGTTTACTTGAGAACACTTTGATTTCTATGCTTTCAGGGCACGATATAGTTTTCTTTGGTGGCGATTTTAATGTGGACTGCCTGTCAAATCACAATGGGGTTGTGGCTGTGAATAATTTTTTAAATAAATATGGATTACATCAAATTATTACTCAACCAACGCGTATCACTAAGAATACCAAAACGTTGCTGGACATTATTGTTACTTCTTCGTTGGACTTAGTGCGAGATCCGGAGGTACTTAATATGGATGGTATGTCTGATCATTGTCTTGTTAAATGCAATTTAAATTGTAATAAAAAACCAACTACCATAAAATTTAAAACATATCGAGATTATTCTAATTTTAATTATGACATTTTTATTGCTGATATGTACAGTTTGAATTGAAATTTTTTATACTCATTGGACAATGTTGATGATATGGTAGACTTTTTCACTAAGACAGTGAATTCACTGTTTGATAGGCATGCTCCATGCAGGACCTCGCGTTTGACTAAGTCTCCAGCTCCTTGGATTACCCCTAATATTAAATATATGATGCGTTTACGAAGCAAAGCTCATTCTAAGTATAAAAACCTAAAGACCGCTGCTAGTTGGTGCGAATATAAGCAACTTAGAAATCCTGTTACTATGTCTGTTCGTAACGAAAAGAGAGCTTATCTCAATCATAAATTCAAGGCTGATCCCAAAGAATTTTGGCGCACCTTGAGGTGGCTTAACATTAATCCTATTTCTATTACTGACCCTAGTTATGTGTACAGAAGTTGCTGACGATACCAGAAGCTTCCAAGAAACTGCTTTATCTGCTTTGCGATTATGTATCAAGTCGTTTTAAATCATTGTTAACATAATTATTCTCTGATTAAAGCTTGTACTGTAAAGACGTATTTAGAAATATAATTGTTTTTAAAAAATCGGTTTCTTCTTCAAAGAACATAAGTGGCGCAGTCGGTAGGATAGTGCGGCAACGGTTTAATCGAATCGATCGGTGAAAAATCGTGGCTTGGGTTTCAACCCTTTGGCGCTATCTCCAAAAATCTACGTTCAACGAAGGAACTTCGAGAGACGGACAGCCAGGCAGCAAGCAGCAAGAATCGGGAAAGGACAAGAAGAGTCAGACAAACGCGTGTTTTGAATCTGTAAGTGCTTTTTTTCCTTTTCACCTTTCCTAATTCCTCTGAATAAGGATTTTAGAAAAGATAGTTAGGTTGTGCATTGTGCATATCATATCAGTCTATCGCAGACAAATAGGTTAGTTTTTGAAAAAAAAATAATAATATATACATACATATATACTGTATGTTTAATTTAAAAGATATAGCGGAGTGTTTATGCGGAATTTCTGATATTGAAAGCAGCCAAATTTCTGGCTTAGAAAGTTTAAATTTGCTAAATAAAATGGCTCCAAATAAAGATGATCTACCCAAAGTTAATTGGGATTTATTTAGAAGTAAATTAGATATAATTAAACCATATGATGGTAACAGCAATACATTAAATAAATTCATTAAAAGATGTGACGATCTTGTTAATCAATATAAGGCATTTAATGATAACGATTTAAATCAGCATATTTATGACTGTATTCAAGAAAAGTTAACTGGCCGAGCCGAAACTATGGTTGGCAATCGCGCCGAATTACAAAATTGGGATACCCTAAAAATAGCTTTATTGCAATGTTTTTCTGATCGCAGGAACCTTGATTGCTTAGTTCAGGAATTAACAAGAACAAAACCCTGCAAGGGCGAACATTTAAGTGATTTTGGTAGTAGATTACAATTAATTAGAAGTAATGTTGTTCAAAGAATCTGTAACGATCCTAACCTTAATGCTAATGAAAAATTGTGTCATATTAATTATTATGAAAAAACCGCATTGAGTACATTTATTGCAGGTTGTACAAGTACGCTTAAAAATAATATGCATCTTAAACAACCAGCATCATTAGAAGATGCTATGGCATATGTAAGCGAATTCGAGAATTTTGAAAATCTTTATGGCAATTTCTTTGATCCGAACAAAAATACGAAAAATTACACTCCAAATTTTAGACAAAATAATTTTCAACAGCAGCAAGCTCCAAATAATCCAGTAAATCAAAATTATAATTTTTCGCCTAATCCAGTTCCATTTAATACGTATGGACAAAACCCGATTTTTTCTACAAGACTAAATTGGCCTAATCAGCCCATAAACATTCAACCCCGACAACTTCCACCCCGTAGATATCCTACAAATAAAGAAGTGTTTGGCCGTCCACAAAATGCGTTTAGACCAAACCAAATACCACCAAACCAATTGAGGGTCGATTTTTCAAAACTGCACATCTACAAATTTGGCCGAAACGAGTTAGGCACGACATCTTGTATTTAATGTAAAGATGCATCGAATACAGTAAAGAAATTTTGCCAAAACTAAACATCTACTATGATAATTAAATGGCAAAACTGCAGAATGTTCTCAAAAGTGTACATCTACAATCTATAAGATTTCACAGAACTAGCTATCTACTGTATCAAAGACTATTAAAGCATAAATTCTACATGTTTACCATTATTTTTAAATCAGTTTCAAGTAGTCTGTTACAAGTGATAGACGTACGCGTCGCGAGTCGTTGCAATATTTTTAAAATGGCCGATTATGAAACCCCAGTATTATGTGCGGAGGGCGGACGTAAGGGTACGTCCATAGTGCACCGCTTCTCGCTTCTCGTTTCATCGCGGCAGACTAGCGATAAAAAAATATATAAAGTAATGGTAGCGCGTGGCCATAGTGCGCCTGTAACCTGTTTCAACCTGCTTAATCAGCTTTTACCGGAATGAATTTTTATTTATTTTTCTCGCATACCGCTTAACCCGCTCGGTGTTTGATATCATTTGATGTGCAATACGCAGGATTGTTCTAGTTTGTTGCTCTCATTTAAGCAAATATTAAATATTTATAAACATTGATTACAAAGCTAAGAACCGTAGGATGGAAATTGATAAAGATATTTTAATTTCGGAAGTGCTTTTAAAAAATGATATGGGACAAACGATTGAAGTATGGTCACAGATAACCCAAAACAGATGCGTAAGCGGCAATTTAAATGCGTGAAACAAACTTCGCAGCGAATGACTCATGGTCGTAGTTGAACAGGTTTTGGCTATCTACAGTTTAGTGCGGGCCCGTATGGAAAAAGCGTTCGAAGTCGCAACAAAACCACAAGGGGAATAGTAGGGAGTCATATTCAATCTTATTTTTTAAATTAAATTATAAAATTAATTTAAATGTGCTAGTGTCAGGCCTGGTTATACGTGCCTGTATTCCGTTGTTCAAACAGAAGCACTGGCGATAAATCTTTTTTCAGGTGCCCTAAACACCGAGAAAGGTATGTCTTGTGATTTTTACATGTCAAAGCAAGTTATTTATATATTTTTCTGCCCTGAAAATAGACAAAAACACAACAACTGCTCTTGAAAACTGGACATTTCAAACATGGTGTGAAAAGTATACTTTGCAAACGGCGTGTGCAAAGTATACTTTTCACACGCTTATTCGGGTATTTAGATTAAAGGGCTTCGTCTCCGTTTTAGAGCTTCGCCCTCAGAGGTTCCATTCCCAGATCTCTAAAAAAGGGGGTCCAATTTTAGGGCTTCACCCCCCCCCCCAGGAGCCCCTTTTTGTAGAACTGTAGAAAAAGGGACTCTCATACCAGAGGCCCCCTTTTAAGGCTTGGGGCCCAATTTTAGGGCTTTGCCCCAGAGGCTCCATTCCTAAATCTGTAAATAATGGCTCCCGTACTATAGGCCCCATTCTAGGATTTCGCCCCCCTAGGACCTCATTTTAGGGCTTTGCCCCAGGGGGCCCTTTTCCAAATGTGTCACATATGAGGCTCCCACACCGGGGGCCCCATTCAAAAGCTTCGCCCCCCGATGGCCCCATTTAAAATCTGTGGAAAATGGGCTCCGTACCAAGGGCCCCATTTCAGGGCTATGGGCCCCAATTTAGGGCTTCACCCCCGTATGCTCTCTTTTCCGAATATCTAAAAAATGTGTCCCCCGAGGGAATGGCGCCTTTTTCCAAAGTTATGAAAAGAATAACTCCAAAAATTAAGGGCGAAACCCTAGAATGAGGGACGAAATCCTAAAAGAGCGCCCCGGGTAGGGCGTTGTCCCAGCCCTGGTATCTCAATACCTACTCATCAACTAGTTACACAAATTGCTGTAGAAGTGTTTATATGATCCTTGTAAACTATAAATTTTAATTTAAAGACAAGATGCTTGATATATTATATTATAATAAATATTATAATATATAATATCAATATTATTTACAGTCGTAGGAAAAGTATAGTATGGAACGCGTGTGAAAATCACTTTTCACACGAGTGTGAAGATTGATGGCATGAGCCGTAGGCGAGTAACATAATCAACACTTTTTGCACAATATACTAATTCTACCACACTCCCAGTGTCACCAAACTGTCTCATTGGTGTGAAAAGTCTTATTTTCAGCACTTGTTGCACAATATACCATAATGATACTCACATATACATAAATAAAATTGGTTATTGGTGCGGCCAGTCTTTTACTAATTGCCAGTCGCAGGTTTAAAACTACTTTGTGCGGGCAATTCAACTCCGCTGATATAGACGCGTAATAAAACGAGATTCGATATTTCATGCGCTTTCGGATCTGTAGTTGGGTTATCTGGGGTATGGTATTCACCAACTTCTGGGCGAGACCTATTAATTTCATGAACGTGAGTTGTTCTTTCTTGTTTTAATTTATTAGAAACATTATCGCTGGCTAATAAAATTCATAACAGGTCCTCACAAGATAGCTCCAAGATGCCAACTGAGACGAAGCGACTGAAGCGAGACATTCACGCAAGCGGTGCTATATGACCATCACCTGCTACAATCGCGCAGGTTGACCAAGCGAGTAGAGTAAAAGCCGGCTAGCGAGAAGCGAGAAGCGGTGCACTATGTTCGTACCCAGGCAAGAAAAACGCCGCGAACTAATCATAAGAAAACGTATTCCGCTAATGGTCATTTACCAACCATCTCTTGTACTCATGGACTATGTTTGAATTCTGATAAGGAACACAAACGCAGCATATGTGAAGTAGCTGATTTATCTCTTACGATATCGAGCATATACGAGATCGTCTTTACTCGAATAAGACAAAGATTCTTCAGGATAGTTTTTTATTAAAATATATGAAGGCCAAAGTTCCTGCTAGACGAACTGTGAAAGATTCAAAAAATCAGAGGCGTGTAAAAGTCATCTACTTCATTTGGGTGGCGGAAGGCAAAGTTGTTCCGGTTTGTGCAGCTACATTCCAAAGTATTTTGAGCATATCACGAGCTCGATTACAGCGCTTAGCAAAGAGTCACGTGATAACTTGGGAATGGGATTTGTGTTTATTTATGACAAAAGTGTAACGCCACATATTTTGTAAAAGAAAAATGTGGCAAAAAATTTTTTTTTTAATTATTTTAAAAACTGTTTGCATTCAAATGTTTAATTAAGAAGTAGTTGTCAAGTTTTGAAAAAATCTGTAAAAGCTGTCATTTTTTTAAGACATTTTGTTGGTTAAAATTACGAAAAATCTTAGGATTGTGTTTATTTATGACAAAAGTGTAACGCCACATATTTTGTAAAAGAAAAATGTGCCAATTAAAGATTACAAACAATTAAAAGTGTTTCCTGTAAAAACATGAAATTGTACATGTTCAGTTTTGAAAAAACGCCCCTCAATTACCAAAACCTACACCAATGTCTACTGTTTCACGAAATCCCACAATGATGACAAATAGACGAAATTTCCCAAATCAGAATTTCTTTAGGCAACAGCCAAATCAAATCCCCAAATTTTCATTTGAGGAATTACATACTAATGAATATTGTGATAATACAGAAGACATATCCTATACTGATAGCTGTAATAATTATTCTGCTAATTATTATGATGAACCCCAAACTTATTACGAGCCGGTAGGTCCTGACAATGACCCCGAAAATTACCAAATGTCGGATTTTATTGGCCAAAACGCCGAAAAAAACAATCAAGCGGCTGATGCATTACCTAGATATCCCCCGAACTTAGACTTAAATGCAATTGAAACGGAATCAATCAAAACGAAATAACTGACAGCTTTCTCCAAAACCCTGACGAAATCCCTGAAGTAGACCAATCGGTTATCGATGAGATCCTTCAACCTCCTGAATCTAATATTCCGAAAATCAATATAATATCTGATATCAAAATCAATCCATCAAATGAAAATAATTCAGACGATTTGGAAACTGTACATAGTTCATTAGAAAACCCAATATTAGGTTTGCCAATTTCTGAACGTTCGCTAAATACGTTTAAAAATCAAGTAATAATAACAATTGGCAACGTAGACAACCTTAAATGTAGTTTTAATAAAGTTTTTCGAAACACTCGACTTTATGTAATAATATCAAACAGGGAACCACAACCGCATATAGTTAAATTACTAAAAGAATTCATAGACCCAAAACAGACATATGCTATCTTCTTTAGGAATGATCAACTAGCCGAATTCTTTTCAGTAACTGTACAAAGTCTATTTAAAAATTCTTCCTTTAAATTAATTCGGTGTACAACATTTTTGGAAGATATCGAGACACAAAATAAGCAAAAAGAAAAGCTTATTTTATATCACACTACTAAGACCTGTCATAGGGGTATAAATGAAATGAAACTTGCCCTTACTTCCAAATATTACTGGCCAAATATGTCATCAGATATCGAAACATTTGTAAATAATTGCGAAATTTGTTTAAAAAATAAATATACGATCGCAATCCACCAGTAATAAAATTCAATCTTACTCCTACTAGTTCTAAACCACTAGATCATATTCATATGGATGTATTTAAGGTATCCAACGAATCGTTTTGGACAACAATTGATACATTTTCTCGTTATGGTCAAGCCTATCATCTAGATAGCCTTAAGGACCCTCGATATTGGAATATTTATTAATTTTTATCACTCATCACGGATTACCACTAAAAGTCACTACAGATTGTGGTATGGAGTTTAAAAATAAAGAAATGGAGGACTTTTGCAAATTATATAAAATTGATCTCCATTACACAACAGCAAAAAATAGTAACTCCAATTCTCCAGTTGAAAGATTCCATTCAACTCTTATCGAACATTACAGATGCTTAAAAGAGGACAATTCCCACCTTACGCCTATTCAATTGATTAAACGCACAGTTTTAGCGTATAAAAATTCGATTCATAGTGCCACGAAATATACACCGTTTGAAGTTTTAAAAGGCCATATAAATAGCCCCAATCCTTTCGATCTAAATGATCATATGATTGTCTCAAACTACGTTCAAAATCATAAAGAAAATACCAACTTGCTTTATAGAAAAATCCAAGAAATTAATGCCCAAACGAAAGAGAAAATTATTACTAAACAAAACGAAACACGAAATGAACCCCCCGAATTTCCCCGAATCAGACCCTGTCTATATAAAAACGAAAGCTAGAAAAATCTACCTAAGTTTAAAAAAGCGGAAATTAAATATCAGACACATAATAAACTAGTAACTGATAAAGGTATATATCATAAGAATATTGCTAGAAAACCAAGAATTAAAAGAAAATCGAATTTTCAGGGAAAAAATGGAACGGACGACACCGATCCTGATCCTGATCTTGCTATTCCAAGTACTTCAAATGAATAGCCAATCCACTGATATTCAATTAACCACCATCAAGAATCCAATACTTCCTATACACTCATAAACCAGCCAGAAATGTTGTGTTTCTTGTCATTTACTTGTCAATATTTGCTTACGTTTTCCTGACAGTATAGGAGCAAAATATTTTCAATTTATTTCTTGTACCAGTTTTTTTTTGCGCGCAATGGTACCTTATGTTTTTGTTTTATATTATTAAACGTATTTATTTGTATTATACCGTATTTATATTTTTGTTTTTAATAAAATGTATTAAATAATAAAACATCTCATCGTGTGTTGTTAGCAATCATTAGGTACTTATTCTTACTCTTGCTAAAAAAATAAGAAATCCATATCATCCATATCAAAATTTAATAAGATTTCAAAAAATGTTTATATCAATGTATATAAACTAAGGCGTAACATTAGTCCCTTTCGAAGACAAATTCTGGCCACGGTCTTTTAAATAAGACTTGGGAAATATGAGGCTGGAGCTCCCCCCCTCCCCAAAAGAAAACGTCTAGCGACACCACTGACATATCTTTAAACAAGTAGTAAACACACGATCTGAGACATTGGTAGTTTTTGTTATTCTTTTTATGCTTCATCACGAAATATAGTCAAATAGTAGTGTTTGTGTCTCAGTGATTATTTTGGTAAATCTAAACTCCCAAAAGGTAGGGGAAAATGGGTAACACTGAGACCCGGATAACAGTGAGACATTTGAAATTATATCTGATTATCCAGCTATTTCATAGATATCACCATGTATTTGCGCAAACATCTTAAAACAATTATTGTTTGCAACCGTCAGGCGCCTTCATGGTGGGTCCTCATGGGCGCAATTGGCGTGGATGAGCGGAACTGCGGATTGGAAACGTAATGCTTCGTTTCCAATCCGCAGAAGTCGGCCACAGTAGGTAAATGACATTTTTGACAGATCGGCCCTATTTACGCCCAGCATACGCAAAAAGTTCGTTTCAAGTTAACTTTTTGCGTAAGTCCGCCTTTGTTGAGGTATGTTATTAAACGCCATATTTGCTATTTTGCCCTTTATTTGGTCTATTATTTCCAGATTTTTATAGTAATTGTTGTTTGAATAGGTTATGGACATGAATTTGCCGCAAGTGAGTATACATTTTTCTTCTTGATATATTGTAGATTAAAATGTTATTTTAATAGTACTTATCTCTTCCTTATTTATACTATTATTTTCTGTTTTTGCAGTATAAGTGTGGATTTCTAATCAATTGCTAATGTGTAGATATTGGGGAGTATGAAATTTATAATTTGTGTCAACAAAAAATAGTGACTGAAGGCCAAATGGAAATATTTAAGAGATTGCTATATAAAAGCAAAGAGAAAAGTTGAAACTTATAAGCCTAGTGGTTCAGCTGCACCCAGTACCTGTGAGTTGGACACTGGCTTTCGCTTTTTTAAGCAAATGGCATTTCTGGATGACTTCATTCAGCGAAATCTGTAAGTACAGATTATCTAAAATACATTTAACTTAATTTGTACCCTTTTTTATGCAAGGTGTTCCAAAACAACATGTAGATATTTTAAGTGTTTTAAGAGGCTGTTGATGCTTTTACGAAGAAATTGTTTTGGAACACTCTTTAGATCATTAACTTTTTTGCACAACAGTTACCTCAGTTACTACGGAAAGTGCACCTCTTTTGTCGCCAACATCTAATACAGTGAGTGAGCAAATAGACCAAAATGCTACCGAAGATCTTTTAAGCCCAACAACATCAAAGAGTAAGTATTGACCTATCCAGATGATGTTCTCCTTATGTCTTCTACCTTACTTGGAGAACAAAGGTGTAACATTAAAAATCTGAATATTGTTTAAACATTCTTCACATTGCGTACTAATTGTTTATTATTGTTTTAAATTAAAAAAGAACAACTGAAGGGTTGGAATCACTGCATATTATGATAATATTTATAACTTCAATGCCCACAACACCAATTGGCTCAAACATCACAACAAGACCGACAACGTATAGTCAACAGCACGGGTAATAAGTTTCGAAAAGAATGCGATAAAAAAATTTGATTTCACTCAGCCCCTATCAAAACAGTTAAAAACAAAACTACTGCTATTGACGGCCTTCGCCGCCACCTGTTTTTGTAGGGTTTTTCCCCTCTGCCGCTCAGCCGTCGAACTGCATCAGCGGCAAGTCCGACTGTAGGTAGAGAGGCTGAAGCATTCGCCATCAGCTGCGGGCTCAAATTGTAGACGAACCAACTCGAATCTCAGAGAGGGGCGAATTCGCCGCCCTCCTGGATCTGTTTCTAACCACCAATCCTGACCAGTACACAGTTACAGTTGGTCCGCCATTAGGTACTTCCGACCACAAACTTATTACAACGGTTTGTGAATTGCCACTCATACAGAAGGATCCACCATTGCCCCGCAAAATCTGGCATTACAATTCTGCAAACTGGGACGATCTAAGGGAGTTCTACCTAGATTTTCCTTGGCTCGACGTCTGCTTTGGCGCTGACGACCCGTCAGTCTGCTGCGAAAAGATCACGCAAGTAATCTCCTCAGGAATGGAAGCATACATCCCAAATTCCATCAAGTTACCATCAAAAGGAAAGCCCTGGTTCGACAGAAGATGCGAAAGAGCTGTGGGTAGGAAACAGCAAGCCTACAAGTACTGGCAGCAAAATCAGACCGCTGAAAATCGCAATTATTTTGTCGAAGCGAGAAACGAATGCAAGCGTGTTATCGACGAAACTAAGGACAAACACAATCAAAGGATCAGGAATAAACTTTTGCAATGCCCCAGTGGCTCCAGGAATTTCTGGTCGGTAGCAAAGGCAGTAAGTAACAACTTTACAGAAACGTCTCTCCCACCTTTGACAGACGAACGTGGCATCACGGCGACTACAGCCAAGGAAAAAGCAAACATGCTCGCCAAAATGTTTTCTTCGCACTCTACCTTAAACGTCCCCCAAGGCAAGATTCTCCCCACCATATCGAACATCAACACTACCATGGCAGAAGTCAAATTTCATCACCGTGATATTCGTAAAATCCTTAAAAATCTAGATACGCAAAAGGCATCAGGACCGGACGGAATACCTGCCATCGTGTTAAAGAACTGCGCCAACGAACTAACACCTGTTTTTTCCAGGCTTTTTTCTCTGTCTTACGGAAAAGGGATTTACCCATCTTCTTGGAAAGTCGCTCGAGTGCAACCTGTTCCAAAAAAAGGCAAGAAAACCACGCCCTCAAACTATCGTCCAATTGCCTTGCTTCCAATAATCTCCAAAGTCATGGAACGTGTAGTCAATCAGCAACTACTCAAGTACCTAGAGAACAACAAATTAATCAGCGATAATCAATACGGCTTTCGCAAAGAGAGATCGACAGGAGATATATTGGCCTATGTCACTCATATATGGAGTAGGGCAATTGAGAACTACGGAGAGTCTCGAGCGATTGCGTTGGATATTTCAAAGGCATTCGACAGAGTTTGGCATGACGGACTGCTCAACAAACTACCGTCCTTCGGACTGCCAGCCTCTCTCTGCAGCTGGCTTGCCAGTTTCCTTAACAGCCGATCTCTGCACGTTGCAGTCGATGGACACATCTCGGACACATTTACCATCAACGCGGGCGTGCCTCAGGGCGCAATACTTTCACCAACTCTGTTCCTCATCTATATTAATGACCTGCTGACCGAAACAGATAATCCTGTTTACAGTTTTGCAGATGACAGTACCCTTGTCTCCCACTTTAGATCAGAAAAACCCTTACCAGCGACTGAGACTCATCACCGCAGACAGGAGCAGATTACAGCAATTAATCAAGACCTGGAGAAAGTTCAAACTTGGGGCGACCGAAATTTGGTCCAGTTCAATGCAGCAAAGACCCAAGCAGCCACGTTTACCAAGAGGGCCAATACAGCGGGCCCTGACATCATTATGGCAGGGTCGACCATTCCTTCATCCTCGTCAATCGGACTGCTGGGTATCTCGGTCAACAGCAATATGTCCTGGCATGACCACGTTGCTAACATCGCAAAATCAGCCTCCCAGAAGCTTGGTGCGCTATTTCGCAACAAAAAACTCTATACACCGCAGCAGTTGCTCTTGCTCTACAAAGCGCAAATAAGACCGTGCTTAGAATATTGCTCACATATCTGGGGTGCCGCACCAAAGCACACCCTAAAGCTGCTGGATTCCATTCAGAAGAGAGCTGTGCGTCTCGTCGGCGACCCGGAGTTGACCCGGAATCTAGATAGTCTGGAACACCGCAGACATGTAGCCGAGATATCTCTGTTTTACAGATACTTTCACGGCAGATGTTCCCAGGATTTGGTCCGCCTCATCCCGCCCCTGGCAGCTCCTGTCAGACAGTCACGACAGACGACAAGAGCGCACCAGTTCGTCGTACAACTGGAAACACCTAGAACATCGCTTTACAAGAACTCCTTTGTCTGGCGCACTGCATCACTGTGGAACTCACTCCCAGGACATCTGTTTCCCACTAATTACAACTTACAAATATTCAAGAGCCGTGTCAATCAACATCTTCGCACACACACCGCTCGTCGAGCGCCATAGGGTCTCCCTTTAGTGTGTGTGCCACTGCCATAAAAAAAAAAACTTCATATTGTTTTGTTTGGTGTCTCTAAATGGTTAATTAAAAATGCTGTAACCTGTTTCACTACTCAATTCACTCATCATATCAGTTTCATTACATTCAGGATATCAGGTACTACATTAGCAAGGCGAGGGGTTACATTAACTTAATAAGTTACCTTGGTACCACTGAAGCATGGCAGATGCTAGCAGAGAGCATGTCTCCAAGAATTGTGGGTTAATATTATAACTCTTGCACGTATATTTTCTAATTCCTATACCTAACATATCTATTGCTTGGCTGATCTAATAATAATTATTTATTTGTTTAAGGAAGAAAATTAGAAGAGAAATATAAAAATGAGCCACAAAAATGTATAATAAAAGCTTTTAAGTGACCCCACAAAACAGACGGGGTCGATGGATTCTTGATCCGCTAAGGAGAAAGCTTGAGGCGTTTTCCATTCAAGGAAAGATCTAAACTAGAAATAGACATTTTACAACTTATTTATGAAAGGGAATGCGAGTTAGATATAATAAAATAGTAACTTATTATTGCCCATTTTGACTTAAAACTTTGTTGCATTTTAACTAACCCAAACTAGAAGATCCTCGGTCTTAAGAATCCATAAGGGCGATCCAAAATCGACGACTATCAGCTACACAAGGGCGATCAAAATCCAGACGACTATTAACTACACTTGTTTGGTTGAGGTATTTCAGAGCAAATAAAAGACGGTAACGTTCGTGCAGGTTTAAGTTTATTGGCGTTCGTTAGGTTGACGTTAACGTGTTGTCATATTGCTTCCAATAATCAAAATAATATAAATATAAAACAGGTAAAAGAGCTCAATTGGAAACAAGTAATAATCTATATGCTCATAAATATATAGACAGTAATTTGAATTAAAATTGCGTTATAATAGAAGTGAATTAGATAAAGAATGATCGAACAATTATTAGGCACATTTTAGTTATAACGGAAGTAACAATATAACACCAAATGATTACGAAAGATTAAACCAAGTTCAACAAATTAATCAATAATCACAATTTACATAAGTCATCGTCTCATCATACTAGTAATTAAAAGTTATCCGTTTAATAGTAGCTACTAACTTTGTGCACGTTTATCATGGTAAACGCGATAGTCAATAAATTAGTACGACAATATTGATCATTTAAGACAATATAAATCAAATTGTAAGAATAAGAAATTTAATATAACAAAACACTATGAGCATTAATAGATCCACACTAGTAAATACAGCAGTTGATTAGATTCGCATTGGTAAGCTGTGCTCACACCGAAACAGTTCCGAAAATAGTTATATCAATACCACGCAGAAAACTAAAACACGCGATAAATTCTAAAACACGCAACCTAATACACGCTGAAAAATACCAATAACACGCTGAAAATATCAATAACCTAAACTTATCTTTACTGGTCTTCGCCGATATCACCTACGGCCTTCTGCACGTGGACTACTGCTAAGCACCTTGGGACCCATAAACTCTCAGTAGCAATTGAGGTAATGCCCTACCTCTATGGCTACAGTCGGTACCAATGAAACACCACCAACAGTATTGACTGGTAGCTTTTTGGTTAGCTACTTAAACTCTCTCCAAGCAAGCTTGCTCCAAACCAAAAATAGCTTGCTCCATATACACAACTCCAAGCAAAAACAGCTCCAGCCGAAAATAATAGCTCCCAGGGAAACTGGCTCCCGGTAAAACTGGTTCCCCGAAAAAAAAACCCTGAAAGAGAACAAGCGCTAAGTATGCATTCTCTTACTGCAATTTCAGGCAGCTCCTCTTTCAGAATACTCTCCACTCAAAGAGTATTTATAAAAATAATAATGAGGGTATTTAAAAATAATTATGAGAGTCGTCTTGCCAAAATACGAAGGTCATAATAAAACCAATATCATATCACCCTACAGGTGATAGACATAAAACACTAAGAAAACTGACCAACAATATAGCCACTGTTTGCTCTTTTAAGAGTTCAGACCCCCAGGCAAGATCAAAGCTTATCCATTTATGTCATTAATATTAAATCTAAATTTACTAAGCTTACGTAGGGCTTTACAATTCTCGTAAGCCAAAATTCAAAGTAGAAAATACATTTATCCAAGATTATGTACAACTTTATACAACATTATACCCTATTATACACCACGGGTGCCCATAAGACAAAGAATCAGCTATGAGTGCTCGACTGCAATATCATACCGAAGACGGTATCATGAATTATTATTCAGTACGCTTGTTTTCCCCAGAATATCACTTCTTGCAAAAATAATGAGTATAATTAGTCATGCTGTGGCTGTTCCAGGCCCAAGTTATTTTTTGTTTGACGATATTGCATGATGTACGTGCAAGAATTAGTAAATTTTCGAAAGTAACACTCTCTATATAGCAGTATTGTGCAGTATTCCAATTCCCTCTGAGAGCGGTTAGAAAACTATAATGCAGCACTGAAACATCCACAGCATTCAGTGAGGTGAGGTAATAAGTAAACATTAATGTATTTATCAACACATTTTTATTTTATTGAAATCCGTTTACTTTCAATAATCTAATTTCTAACCTGATATACCAAAACAAAAGTATCTGGAAGTAGTTGTTGTTCAGTTCAGTAGTTGCCATTTCTTAATTTCATTGTAAGAATAAATTTAAAATAATTTTGTTACCTTTGTGATTATTCATAGACTTTTATTATCAATAAAATACGTGTGGATGTTTTTAAAACTTGCTGCAAGGCACTTTTTAACCTTGCAGTAAATTGACTTAGTTTGTGGTGTAAAAATGAAATCATAAATTTTTTACAATTTTGTTTTAGTGAAGAATCTGGCGAACCAGTGTAGAAGTGTCAGCGTGAAACATCAAGTAAAACAAAACAATGTGAAAAAAGGAAAAAAAAAATAGAAGAGATGAACTAGCGATGGCAATTAGGGGGTTAACAGAGAACATGAAGACCAACGAAGAAAAACGAATGATTCTAGAAGAAAAGAAAATAAATCAGAGGGATCTGTTCCTTGAACAGATAAAAATCAGAAATGAAATATTAAAACAGAGCTTGCAAAAAGAATGAGCTAACTTTAAAAATGTAATGAGTTCTTGTTTGTTTCTAGAATAATGTTTTGTAATAACATGTTCTTATGCAGATGTCTTTCGTTATTTTCACAGTAGCTATGTTATAAATAGTATCAGTTCCTGTAGTGTTTGTTTGTTGTATGTTTTCTTTATGTTCTATTGTAAATTTTATAAGCTGTCATAAGTAGTTTGTTTTTAAGCTTGTTAGGTCAGGTTTTAGAGAAGTACCTATTTAAGGAAAATGAAAAATAAATGTGTTTAAAATATTTTATTGTTAAATATATTAACAAAATATGAATGTTTTTTACCTCATTTACTTACAAAATATTCTCAGGTCAGTAGAATGCATTATGAAAAATATTAAATCAATGGAAAATTGACAAAACAACATGTTTAAAAGTTAATGTTAATAGATAATTAATTAACCAAATAACATTTGAGCCAAATTGTCCCTAAAATTATTTGCATTTGCTGCATCATATCCGTGAACTAATGGCTCGTCTTCTGGCTGTTTATCATTTACAGGTAATTCATCTTCAAAATGTAGGTTATCTGCCAAACACAAGTTGTGAAGGACACAACAAGCAAAAACAAAATGACATTGTCTTTTTATACCTTTAATTTTAAGATGATATAGTTGTCGAAACCTCTGTTTTAGTTTACCAAATGCATGTTGTATACAGATACGACATTGACTCAAAGCTGTATTAATTATTTTTCTGAGCATCTGCAAGATGGCCATTGTCCCTATAAGGCCCTAACATATTATGTGATAATGGGTAGGCCCCATCTCCAAGTATAATATCATTGCCACAGATATTTTTCAAAGTTGCTACCAAGTGGAGAGTTTCTAAATACTCGAGCGTCATGGACTGACCCAGGATAACCAAGAAAAATGTCCAAAAATTTACCATTTTCATCACACATAGCTTGCATAACAAGTGAATAATATTCCTTTCGATTGATGTAATCAATCCCTCGTTCTGATGGTTGATCTATCCTAATATGAGTTCCATCAATAGAGCCTATAATGTTGGGAAAGCCTTTTTTGTTTTGGAAATATTGCTTGCTTGTTTCTCTTTGTTCATTATTAGGGAATTTAATTACTTTTGGAGCCATTTCCTGACTTAAAAACTGTATGACTCGATTCCTAACATAAAACAGTCCACTGGTCGATAGATCAAAACGGTCGGCAATGTCTCTAAACGACCCTGTTTCATGGCTAGCATACCATAAAAACAATAATATGTATTTTTCTGGAGTTATTTCTAGTGGACGTACACATCACTTTCTTCGAATTTTTCGGTGAGATTTTGGAAAAGCATACGGGTCACTCGGAAGTGTCTAGAAAACTCTCCATCACTATAAAGAGGTACAACTTCCTCAAAATATTTTTTTACAGTTACTCTGTCATTGATTACGACACCAGCCACTAAACTTAAGACCTTATTTTCGCCACTTGGGTCGTATTCATCCTCGTCTTCAGATAAAAACAGATCTATGTCGTCTATGTATTCCATTTTATCACTATTTATCAGAAAGAAAACAATCACACATACAATATTATAAGAGATAGGTAAACAAACGTAAAATACGAAAACGATAGGTGACAGATGAGTGATGACAAACACCGCTCGAACTCGAACAAAATGCGTTTTTTAAATCCTTTCCAGTTCATGAAATGAACATGAACTCATGACGTAATAATTAGGTGCAGAATGGGCAGAAAGTGCAAAATATTGAACAGACCTTAAATGTTCAGGTTAATGCTGATGCATCAACATCCACGCAACAAGAGTTGACGAATGAGAATGTTTGAAATATTGTATATATTAATGACGTGGAACTGTTGAAGCACTAAGAAAAAACAAATGAACCAAGTAAAGTGAAAATCTATTCAAGTTGTATTTATTGTGGATAAGTAAGGAAAACAGTCAAGGGTCGTTGTGTGGGATTACGCACCTATGCTCGAAAGCCAATAGAAAGTATCATTTTATCTAGAGTCTATACATTAAACGACGAGAGGCTGCTACAAATTTTAAAAGATACAGGATACAAGAGCTATCAATTTCAATATCACAGAGACTGCCATCGCCATTATGAATTACAGGTAGGAATATACCGTTTGAAATTTTCAAAAGAAATTTCCATGTTTGAAGATTTCAAATGTGAAATTTTCAATATATATAAATTGACTTTCTTTTCTAACATATATTAACCCAACAAGTGTTTTAATAAATTAAAAAAAAAAAAACATTGAAACAGTATTCAGCAATGTAGGCTGGAAATTTGCCAAATTTCAGGGGGAATTTGCAGCGGTACTTTCGTTTGACGATTTAAATATGTACTTAAAATTGTCTCTTCGATAATATGTAAAAACGTCAGACGGAGGTAACGAAAATAAATTTAGGAAAAAAATATAGGTCTCAGGCGGGACGAGCTTGGTGAACGTTGTAGGGGGACTTCGCAGCGGTATTTTCGTCTCACGATTTTCATTTGTACTTAGAATGGTCTCTGTTGCAATATGTTGAAACGTCAGACGGAGGTAAGAAAAAAAATAAAAAAAAAATTGCAAATTTGAGCGCGTCCTGACACCTCTTTAGCAGCAACCTAGGCGTCTGACGATTTGCATACCTCATCAGTGACCTTCCAACAGGTAACGTGTAAATTTTCAGCCGGAGGCAAAGAAAAGCATATAGTGGCTTTTTTTAGCAAGCAAACCAGAGAAAACAATACCATTCTTACGAACTAGATACGCTGGCAGTAGTGCTGTCCTTACAAACATTTAGAGTTTATTTACTCGGTAGCCATTTCAAAATTATAACTGACTGTAGCGCACACAGAACCGCTTTTAGTAAAAAAGATCTAATACCTAGGGTCGGGAGGTAATGGCTACAGGTTCAAGATTATGACTTTGACATTATACACAGAGCTGGAACTAAAGTGGAACATGTTGACACCCAAAGTAGGAATCCTGTGGAAGATTATCTAGATGTTAGGTTCATTGATATCATGGAATGAGAGTGGATCTTAGCAGCTCAAATACAGGATGATCAAATAAACCGAATAATAGCAATACTGAAAGAAGGGTTAAGACACAGAAGTACAAATCAATATTCTGAACTTTATGAATTAAAGAGTGACGCTATATAGGAAATTCGGAGCTTGAGTAATACCTAGATCATCCAGGTGGCAAATCTGCCATGACGAATGGCCATTTCGGCGTGGAGGAAACTCTTAAGAAAATGCAGGAAAATTATTGGTTCGCAGGTATGAGACGATTTTTAAAAAAATATGTTGAAGCATGACTCAAATGTTTTTATTATAAACAAGCAAATTACAAAATTTTATTTTATTGAGGCTTTGAAAGATACTAGTTCTAGATTAGTTATTAAGGCTTTAGTTAACATATGAAGACTACAGGGGAAAAACGATCTGTTGCATTTCCCATAGGAAGCTATTTTATTATTGATTTCACAGAAAATTTAATTCTTGATAAAAGTTGGTGCTTCGAAAATAACTAATTTTGACAATGCTAAATTAAGGATAAGTTAAGGATAAGTTATACAGGGTACTTAAAAAAATACAAAAATGATGATTAAAAAAACAAAAGGTTTTCCGATATTCTATATCGGAAAACCTTCTACAGAAAAAATAAAGCTCCTGGCTATACACAGCAGTGGTAAGACCAATGATAGCGTATGGTTCAGTAGTATGGTGGACAAGAACCATGCAGGCGGAGGCAAAAAGGCAA
>JAEQML010057439.1:0-32166 GCA_016904865.1 Pissodes strobi
TTTTTTTTTTAATGTGACTGACCGTTATAAAGCATGTTTCTTTCATCGCATCCAAGACCATCAGATCTTTTGCTTAATTGTTTTTGTTTTTCTCGACCAGAGATAAAATTTTAAACACGTAAGCGATTGTTGGAGGGGTGTTTTAAATATATATTTTTGTGTAAGATAGAAAAGGCAAAACATAATATAATTACACCTTTTCGTATGAATTTCCCGATTAAACTAGACGTGTCTTATATTCGCGTTTTTGTTATTTGGGCCCTTCTTGCTGTTATCGAATGTTTGATATACCAATTTTTCGTTCTAACAATCAGATAAAGTTACTAATTATTCGCGTTCACGGATATCTTGTGCCGCTGTCATTTATTTTACGCCAGGGGATAGGGTAAACGGGAGACGACATTGCGGCTTTTACGATGTCCGACTTTAATTTTGGCCTTCCAACTGAAATCTTATAGCATTATTTGAATTTTGTCTTGCCACGTAGTCTTGGTAACTGTCAATTTGTGTTATGATTTTGATGTGTCAAATCTCTATTGCTTTATTATGACCTAGGTCAGGTAAATAATGAAATATTTTGATAAGAGGTAAACAAAAGCAACTTCTCAAGTTAAAAATAGGGCAGTAATGATTAATATTGCTAGTAGTGGAAAATTTTTGTTTTGAAAATGCTCTGTGAAAAAGCTGTTTTGGCTTTAGCGAGAAAAACTTGTAGGTATTATTAATATGCTTTATTTCTTCGATTTTTAGTTAAATAAATTATTCTAATATTCACATACCTATCTGTTTATTCTGTTTCACGAATACTGTCAAGTCTATTGAATATTTACTGTTTGAAATGTTATTGGGCAATCTCTTTTTATCAGCATACAGTGTCTACCATACACCAGTTATCGTCAGAAATCCAACGAACGAAAATAAGTCTTTAGAACTCACAAAAACGTTAACTAATTGGTAAGACAAATACAAATGATGATAGACTTCAAGAGAAGTGTCGTACCAATATGCCGAAAGTGATAGCGCATCCCGTTTATATTATCTCGATGGTTTCAATTACTGGGAACACTTGTAGATCAATTGTAATGTCCCATTTACATTTAATTCAACAACGTTAATTGTCAGTGCTTAATTTCTACGACTTATTAAAAAACATCGCCAGAGTGAGTAATCAATTTGTTTAACCGTAAAATGATAATCTATTCTGCCCTTTCAAATACCAAAATAATGAATGCCAAATTTAAATTTGCAACTTACGTAAGTCTGCAAGCAACAATTCAATGCGGGCTTAAGCGTTACCTTTGACGCAAATTTTAATGTAAATGACCCCATGTGTCTCGTTTAGCAAGCAAACTTACTTCTGTTTCGAAGTGTAATTGAATGTAAATGTAACACAATGATTATGGAAGATCTATTGCGGTTATTCAGTATATAATCTTTTGCAAACTCTGTATAGACTAAATTTTATTGAAGGTTGGTTAAATTGATCAGGAAACAAATATACACAGTTGATCTAAGAAAACAAAATTATAACTATGTGATTTTAGACTTACTGATTATTGTCAAGAGAACACCGTTTATGTTATCAAAACTATATTTGTAGCAACTTTTTAGTAGATTTACATAAGCACATTATTTGTCTATAGTAATGATTTAATTAATTGTAACTCATTGAATATAAGATATTAGGATTTTAAAATTTCTATTTTGTATCCTTCTATAGCAACAGGAGTTAAAGAAACATTCGCTTAGAGTATTTACGTTTACATTCCATAAGCTCGGCAACGTAGTTATATTTCTATGTTCATTTCAATACAGGGCAGTCCTAAAATAAGCACGAAAACGTAAAGCAATATTTGGCGTCAAACACGTGTTGAACATTGAAATATGCGGACAGCGTATTTACTTTTCCGGGTTCAATTCAAGGCATCGCGGTCATGAAAAAACGCAAAACATTTACTTCTAAATATGTGTCGATTTCAAGACGCTCGATCTTGAACTACGTATGTTTATATCATATTAATGTAACAATAAAACATAAAGTGTAAGACAATGAACCCTACTTTGCAGATGTAATTAATTTGCGAAAGAAGTGGGACCGTGTGTCATCTTCAAATATTAAAACGTCATGTATTCCCTCTGCTCGCTCGCTCCGGGAGCAAAACTAATTCAAGGCATACCCAAAATCCAAATAGATATGGTCCAAAAACGCATAGGGATGTACCCGACTGTTCGATTTAAGATGGAGCGACTTAAATCGACTCGTGTTTGGATCCAAATGTGTCACATTTGCCGAGTTTAAATACAGTGGCGTACTAAACCAAACGTAGGCGTCGGCGAAATCCGCTTTGCGAGGCACTTTTTATGTCTCGGTTGACGGTTAGGAAAAGTGCTAATTAATAAAATTAAGCAGCAATACCTGATAAGAACGGGTTTATTTATTATTATAGTATAATATATATAGTTATCAAATTAGTACTTTTCGGCATTTTGCTTGACTGATTTTTTTCAGTATAGAATCGTAGCTTAAACGAGACGTTATTTCAGCTTCAATCGATAAAACTGCCAATGCAGATAGTCTCTGTTGACCCATCATTCTTCTTAAATGGTTCTTAATAAGTTTCAGCGTTGAAAAGCTCTCAGCCAAATAGGTCCTGACCAGAACTGTCAGCATAATTGTGATCGCTATGTAAATATTTGAATATATTTCTTGCATAGTAAACCATGGTTTGGGAAAACTGCTCATGAGCGGTCAATTCTAAAAAGGCCGCCCACCGCAAATGGCGCCAAGATCCTGCAGCCGAAAATCGAAATACACAACTAGAAGAAACAAGTGTTGACGAGAGCAAGGAATGATATAACGAGCAGAGCAAGAACAAGCTTCTCAACCGTCCTCACGGATCAGGATCCTTTTGGTCAGTTGTCAAAGCTGTCAATTAGGGTTTTTCAAGAAATCAATCCCACCACTGACCAAAGATGATGGCTCAATTTCGGAAACGGTCAAAGAAAAAGCCAGCATTCTTACCGAAATATTTTAAGTCATCAAGGGAAGACCCCCTGGTATCCCGAGAGTGAATTCCTCAATGCCAGGTCTGATATTTCGCCAACGCGAAGTGAAACGAATACTCAGAAGCCCAGACACTAACAAGGCCACAGGACAGGATGGCGTTCCAGCAATAGTGCTTAATAAATGTGCTGCTGAACAGCTCCACTATGCAGGCTTTTACCTCCTATCATACAGAACTGCATGTTTTCCTTCTAGCTGGAAATGCGCTCAAGTGCAACCAATCCCAAAGAAAAGTAAAAAAAAATACCAAATAACTACCGTTCAATTGTCTTACTTCCCATCATGTCCAAAGTCATGGAGAAACTGATCAACGAACAGCTCTTAAAATATCTGGAATCACAGATCAACGGGAGATCTCCTGTCTCCTGACTTACGGTGACCTATCTGTGGTCCAAAGCCATCGAGAGCTACGGCGAATCTCGTGCAGTGGCTCAATAATTTGATTTTTGTGTTTTTCTCTGATTCTGTGATTTAAGAGATCAGATTTGAGTCGAATCGCGTCAGACTGAAAATTTCCTGTTATTCCCCAGGTAAATATTGTTTCCCCAGTAGAAATCCCCAGAATAAAATATCCCCGAAAAGTACCCCAAAGAAAAAAAAATTCCCTAATTTTTGGGGAAAATCCCCTAATCTGACAACCCTGCCTGTCAACCAGCGTCCTCTGCTCTCCGATGTCGTTCGAACCCCGTCGCTTTTAGAGAGATTATGTTTATGTTTCTAAACAGCTTTTTTTCTTGATTTTGAGTATGTCTTGGGTTAGCACAGGTGCACTAACCAAGGTTAGTTTTCTTTTCTTGAGCCCTCGAAGCGAGCGGAGGGCTATGCGGATCGACCAATAGGAGAGGCCGATTTTGATATAGTCGGGTACGCCTGTAAAGGATCTTAAAATGCGTTGGAGGTTGGACTTGGAGATTTTTCCTCTTGGAATCGAGTTTTCAATTTCCAAGATGGGATTTTTCACCCGCTTTTGAAAAGTAGAAAAGAAACTAAAAAGTGTGATTGTCATCAATTATTCAAGACGACTGTTTGTCGTTGATGAAATAATAACAACATCGTAAGTTTAGTCCGATTTGTTTAAGCCCCAAAGCTTGCCGGCATCATCAGTAAAAGAACTTATCGTCCAGATTTGAGAGTATTCAGTTTTCCCGAATGACTATGATAATTTCGATTGAACTGCAACAGAACTGAGTTTGTGAAAGTTTACACTTTAACATTTTGTGTTCGCTATTGTTTTAATTTGGGACGTTAAGTAGGGAAGTTTTCGAGCCATAGATTGCTTTCTAATATTGTCCTGTTCAGATATCAGGGTAAATATATTCATAGCATTTTTCGTATTGTTTGATTTGGTATCATATGGGAATCTATATAGTACAGTCGAACCACGAACCCAAATAACGAGAAATTTTTTACAACACGTAGCAAAATTTCGTTCCATACGCATACTGCTACAACAAACTCAAAAGTGAATATTTCATTTAAGATAGCTTTACAGTCACTCAGAGTTTCAGAATTTTTATCTTGTAGATCATTTACACACTCTATCATATCATCAAATTACAAAAATATCGCTTTAAATGCTCCAATGCATATATTTTAAAGCCAAAAAATGTCTTAGCAGTTACAGAAGAGTTTGCTGCGTCTACCAATAGCAAATTCCAACTACGACAACCACAAGGCGTAAAGAGTGTGCTCTTGGATTAATTTAAGAATTCTTGTTTTGACGCCTTTATTTATGCCGACCATATTGGCGCCGTTGTCGTAACCCTGCCGTCGGTAGTTCTGGATATTCAATTTTTGTAGTTCCTGCAAAATCGAATTTGTCAAATACGTTTGTTCAACACGGCTCACATCCCTGGTGCAGTCGAGCATGAAAGCATAATATTTTGCTTGTTTAACTCTTTGTATTATTTCGGCAATAACTGATTGAGACATTAACGTTATCAACTTGTTTTGGATATCAGGGCTCAAATAATGTTGGGAAAGACGTTTTTCATTCATGCGTCGCAAGTGTTCTTGCAGTGTCGGATCATATTTGGGTAACAACTTGAATAGTTCCACTGTTGCCGCTATCAATGCTATCATCTACCTTATAGGATTCTCGATGACCTCTAAATGCAAGTCTGTGCGAGGCATTTAACCTCGTTGATAATAACCAGTCTTTCAAACAAGTTGTACCAATATTTTTGCGATTGTCTAATAATCTCTCGTTTTCCATGTCAATTGTCTTTCCATGTTTGATTCTTTCGTAAAAGTCCATCCATTTAAACATACACTCCATGTGTCCTGGACTTTGTTGATGTCTGCAATATCCGACTAAGATCTTTCCAATCACAACATCCTTCTCGTACCATCTGTGTGCAAAGGTGAGACAAGTCTGCATGGAAAGCAATAAACTCGGTCTTGAGTTATGGAGTAAACCAACTATCTACGATGTTGCGTTTCGTCGTTACTTAATTGTCGGGTAAAATAAAAATTTGAAAAATGCCTTTTGCTAGTATCTTGAATATTCTTCGTCGGATATCTCTAGGTTTTAGTAAGGACCATTTTGAATGAGACCACAACGATGCAGATCTCTGTTATTGGAAATTTCCACTTCCTTGGGTCTAATTCAACAAATATAGAGTGGCTATGAATTACTTCGTCTTGAATTTCTATTTGACAAGCTTCTTTACTTTCGGATTCTTTGTTAAGTTGAGCAACTTCGGTAACAGCAGATTTACAGGAGTCAAGAGTCCGAAGCTGGTTCAGCAATTTGTTCAACAGATGCATTCTACTCTGAAGCTGGTTCAGCACCTTTGGACATCCGACTCAAAAGCAGTACTAGCTACTAGCTGTAGAACAAGGTGTCCGGCTAAAATATATCCCTAGCTCTAGATGGTCCACCTGACAACTCTCTAGCGAGCAACGATTATACACCATAATGTGCGGGGCTTGGTTTGTTTACTATTTAGAGGGTTTGCGATTTTAGAACGTCATATTTCACTTCGCGCATGGCCCTCCGCAACCAAACAAAACTAATCCAAAGCATGCCAAAATGAAGAAAAAACTTTTTACAAACATAACCTTAAAAAAACGTCTACCAATGACGGGAACCGAACGCGGAGCGTCGTATCACAACACAGCATCTAGACCACTAGACCTGTTGGAAGTAACTGACTGGACCGTGAAGACATTCAAACAAATCCAAATAGTAAACAAACCAAGTCCCTCCCACCCAACTGTCATTATTAAGCACTTAGTATAACCCATAATGTAAATGGTTTATTATTATTATATGATAATGAAAATAACATCGTTATTTGAAATATCTGTGTTAGTAACAATCTCTCTTATTTGAATCCGAGCGCTCTTATTCTCTTTTGCCAAACAACGATACCTACATAAGAGCCGCTTATTTGAATCAGAGTGCACTTTCATTATCAGATTACTCCGTATAATCACGGGGTCCACACGACGCGGAATCGGCAGAAGCAGAATTGCCCGTGTCTTTACAGTCCACTGAATTGCTTTCAACGGTCTGGTAGTGCAGTGGTCCGATACTGTGCTTGTGATACGACGCGACGGGCCGGGTTCGATTCACGTCAGTGCCAAGCCATTTTTTGTAAGGTTATGTTTGTTCCTGTTTTTAACTTTGGGTTAGTTTTGTTTGGTTGCGCCCCGGAGCGAGCGGTGGATCATGCGTGAAGTAAACAGTACTCTTTTAAATCCCCGCCCAAAATGGCATTTTTCAGGAAACACGCTAAAATGTTTCATCCAGGTATGTAATAGTTCTAATAATAAATTTCAGCCCCTGCCACATCAAAATTACAGCCAAATAATTTATACAAAATTTAATTATTGGATTATTGCCGACATTCGGCCAATGCCGCGTAATATTTTGATAAATTAGGATCAAGAAAACAGCTTATTACTATATTAAGAGCGTCTTAAAAAACTTTATATTTGCATTTTTACCGACAATCTGTAAGCTGCAATTCTACAGATTATGGTGTCTTCCGCGCTTGATGATAGAAAATAAAATATCAAAGTTATATAATATGATATTAACTGACTGACCTTACAAGATTTACAGTTACTCGATTAGTTATTTGCTTATTTGTTTTACGTTTTTATTTTGGGAAATCCAGAAGTGCACATTTTTAGGTTCGATTACCTATTTTTTGCGAGGCCCCAAAGAGAGCGAGGCCGTTGGCAGTCGCCGACGCCTAGCTACGCCGCTGAAGACCGCGACTGCTTAAACTCAACAGCTGAACTGGAGCACTTCGGAAACCGCGTAGTTGAGAGGCTGCAGTTTTCAGAGAATAGGGGATCTATTGTGGGAGAGGTAGTTTGGATTTGATCAATATTTTCAGAGGCGTTCAACAGCAAAAAAAAAACGAAACAATCTATATAGTAAATATGTATTTAGATATTAGAGTTTTGTGCACATACGAATGCATACACTGAGACCGCTATTACTAACGCAAGACCCGCTTGACATCAATGATAGCATCTACTTAAAAAAGAGCTAATACTTTGGCTCCTTAGTTTTAGAGGACTTTCAAAAGATATTATTAATAGAAAAGGTCAAGACAAAAATGTAACAACTATACAGCCATATTGACATATTTTATAACTGTAAACGTTTCTTTTGGAATGGGACGGCGCATTATCAAATTATCAGTCACAGTGGAGTAGTTTGTAGGGCGATTTCGTTATCGATATGTACCTGAAAGCCATTAATGACGATAATATAGGATCTACGTTTGAAAAAGAAATAATGGCAGGGGCTCATTAAGGAATTATGATTTGGTCGTTGTTTTTTTATTTTCTAATAAGATCAGTTTCACAGATCATCAAGGTCCGGACTACAACTTGGCTTTAAGAAACAGCATTTAGTCAGGCACCTACGAAATTATATGGTCACACAGGCAAGACCAAGCTAGGTAAATTGTTAGAAATATCTATGAAGAATTTGTGAGTCTAGTAGTAAAGTAGACTAGATCCTCTGGCCATTCTCAACCGTCGCTCAATTGTAACCATAGACTGATGCTTTGGAGTTATATTAAACCAGAGGGTGAAATTATAAAATGCGATTCGACTGTGGTTAATTAAGTGCTAAGTTTGGCCAATTTTTCTTCCTATATGAAGCAGAAGAATCGTCGCTGGAAATCAGAACTAAACTGTATAGAGGCTTGAAAGTGGTTGCGGTCGACAGATGAGGCGCGGAATAGTATATTTCATCACCACTAGGCTTTTCTGGTGCGTGCATGACACTTTCTGGAAGTCGTGCAAGCACGGGAAAAGCTGTTTCTGGACGTGTAATGAACGATATTTTCATAATACCTCTCTGAAATTAAAACATCGTGAGGCAAAGCAGGCACTAAAATTATGCAGGTTTACCATATCAAGCCATAATCGGGGAATTACAACATATGCCTTGAAATAAGATTTGATAGGAAAATATTCGGCAATGGAGTGCTTTTGAACAGAATATTTAAACAATAATGACAGTAAAGTAGCTGCTCTGATTATTACCGAGCCAATAGAAACGCCCATTCAATGTAATAGGAAAGCCTTATAAGATTATATTAGTCAGATTAATATCACAATGAAAGCCCCTAAAACAATCAGTAAGGCTTCATACACAAGGCCAACTTAAGGGAAGTTCAGATGAAATGGTGAGTGAACCTTATGAAATATATTGCTCTCAAAATGACATTCAATTTGATATCAATATAGTATATGAAAATACTAAATTTAGAGAGGTTTAGATGAACTCAGTTTGAGCTGGCTTTGTATAGTTACACCTAAAATAAAATAAACGTACTATATATAGTATTTCAGCTAACGAATTTCTCTTCAAGGTCAAGTGTTAATAAGAAGCTTTTACAATAAACTATGTATTAAAAAAATCATTAAACTGTGACATTGAAAAGAATTCATTCACTGGATTTACCATAGAATCTGTTGATACAAGGGAAGACTCACGTAATTCAAAAAGCACTGGATCGACATAAAAAAAAACTCTTCAAATGAATCCCATTCTGGCTTCTTGGGCAAGGAACGATTAAAAAAAATTGGGGATGCAAAACTCCATTTTGTTCTCGATGTTTCTTAGTTTTCCTAAGTGTCTTTATTAAAGAATACGAAAAACATCACTTATTGTACCAACAGATTACAAGTTTACCCAAAATAAGTTAACATAACAAATAAACTTAGCTAAAGTATGGTAATGTTACAGAGGTAAAGGGAGTGTGACTTGTTACAATAAAATTGCGAAATAGGATAGTTTCTGCATTATAAACACAGGGTGTTTCGTAACAATTAGAATAAGTTACCGATGGAAGTTTAACAATCACAGGAGGGGACAACAAAGCGTACATAAATCCCTCCTGAAATCGAATCCTTCGAAACTTGATTAGAGAAGTAACCGTGGTATTTCGGATAATTATATGATCTTAGATTACTCCAACTCCAACGTATAGATCTAAATGGGTCTTAACTAGGGGGCTATAATTATAATGCAATACACTATATTTAAATTTAAATAAAATTTACACACCATTATTTAAAAATAATATATAAAGGGGAAGATAGTTGATCACAATACAGTTTCCAATAACCTATATTATTTAAAACCAACTCACATATGGAATGAATTAGTAACATATTGGCAACCCTGTAAAGTTTTCGCGCCCAATATCAGTTGACTTTCGGGTCCACGACAAAACAATTCGGCGGATTTTTGTTCGTTATTTGTATAACATTGTACTTCTGGCTTTTCTTTAAATTTTTTATTAAGCTTGTTTGTTATTGTGCATCTCTTGAAGATATTGAAGTGATTTTATATTTCAAGGTAAGTGGTATTTTTTTCACTTACTTACCACGTGTTTTGAAGGGATACTTGATCGAATTACCAAGTATCCCTTGGTATTTCCAATACAAAATCAATATAAACTGTTTGGCTAGAATGCTATTATTCCATATTTATATCTAAATTGCTTCATAACCTTGCTTTTTTCAATTGCCCATAAAGTTGTGGGATCCTTATTTCCCAGATGCCGAGGTTTTATAAACGGAAAGGAGTGAAAGCTAGAACGAAAATAAATTTAAAAAAACATTGAAGCGGCCCGCTACAGAGGCAATAAGAGGAGAAAGGCCACTTCAAGCAGTTGCAAGAATGCACGGAGATGACACGATGGCTTTAAAATGGTATATGAAAAAGTATGAAACTAACCCTAACGTTTCCAGGGCATCAAATCACTGATAAAACGATTAATATCTTCAAGGAAGCAAGGCGAGGAGTTAATTATATGGAATTCTGTGCTAAAATGAATCACGGGCTCACTCTAAGGAAAATTAGAGATATTGCTTATGAAATTGTATTGAAGAATAATATTCAAAGGCCGGCAAAATGGGATGAAAACAAGATGGCTGGTATCGAATAGATTCAAGGATTTATGCAACAAAATAGTTAAATTCCTCTACGACATGACATCCAGAAGCCACTAGCCTCACTAGAGCAACAAGTTTTAATAAACAAAATGTTATGACTTTCTCCAACAATTTGAGCTATTTTAGACAGAGATGAGCTCAGTGAGGATTGTATCTAGAATGTCGGCGAGACAGAATGCACAACTGTGCCAAAAACTAAAAAAAATTATAACGACCAAAGGCCAAAAGCAAATTTGACAGGTGACATCGGCAGAGAGGGGGCAGTTAATCACAATTTGTGCTTCTCGTCGGAGCATTCCATCTTACATGGTGTTTCCACGAGCAAATTTTAAGCCTGCTATGCTCAGTGACGCTCCTTATGGGTCGGCCGCGGCTGCGAATGGACCAGGATGGACGTTAACAGATTCATTTCACATTTATCTTCAACATTTTGGCAGATATGTGGGTATTTCACCAGATCATAAAGTCCTTCTCATTATGGACAACCACGAAAGTCACATTACTATAAAATCTTTACAGTTCTGCAAAGACAGTGGCATAATACTGCTAATGCTACCACCACACTGTAGCCACAAGCTACAGCTTCTCGATGTTAAGGTCTTCGGGCCTTTCAAAAATGCATATGGCGGGATTTCTAATGAGTGGATGTCTCCTATATTATTGGAAAGGCATATCCTCTTGCATTTACTGCAAAGAATATTTCGAAGAGTTTTATATGTGCGTATATTACAGATCGTCATGAGAATGAACCCATTCAAGTCACAAGTTTAAAAAATTGCGCAGAAAAAGGAAAAAATAAACTGGATAGCCCACAAGTAAGACCTGAGTATCAAAGTGAAACAGACAAGGCGCACTGCAGGATGCAGTTCTACTTCACGTGAGAGGCCATCCAATTGCCTTGATGGTCATGTTAAACTGGAGCAGTTCGAAGAGGCAGGATCCAGTTCTACTTCACGCCAAAGGCCATCCACTGCCTTGATAGCCATGTTCAACTGGAGCAATACGAAGAGGCAGAATCCAGTTCTACTTTACGCGAAAGGCCATCCAACTGCCTTGATAGTGATGTTCAAGTGGAGCAGTGCGAAGAGGCAGGATCCAGTTCTACTTCACTCCAAAGGTCATCCAACTGCCTTAATAGCCATGTTCAAGTGGAGCAGTGCGAAAAGGCAGGATGCAATTCTACTTCACGTCAAAGGCCATCCAACTGCCTTGGTAGCCATGTTCAACTGGAGCAGTACGAAGAGGCAGCATCCAGTTCTACTTGGTAGGCATGTTCAAGTGGAGCAGTGCGAAAAGGCAGGATCTAGGTCCACTTCACGCCAAACACCATCCAACTGCCTGGATAGCCATGTTCAAGTGGAGCAGTGCGAAGAGGCAGGATTCTGTACTTCACGCTAAAGGGAATCAAGCTTTCTTGTTAGCCCTATTGAAATTTTACCATTTACGAAAGATGGCCCAAGAAGTGCGAACAGAAAAAGGGAAAAAAAGCTAAAATCAGCAATTTTAACTGACACACCAGTAAAGCTGGATGTAGAAACGGAGCTTCAATTAAGAGAGTTAAAGAAGAGAAAGATAGAAAATGCCAACAAAAGAACTATTAAAGATAAGAAACTTAAGGATAAGGTAAAGAAAAGAGTTTTTTCGTCTTCTTCTAGTGAACGGGAAGTTTCGCTTAGAGAATCTGAGGATTATCTAAATTGAATTTGAAGAAGCATTTGGGGAATTAAAGGCTGTGAATTCAGACAACTTAAAAAAGGCAAATTTTTTTCTGCGCGCTTTACGGGAGGAAAGAGAATGTCGTCAAGTTACCGGTATTTGTGCATAATTGACCACGTATACGATGACGATCCTAAAGGTCGCGTTATTTCTCTAAAATGTATGGATGAAACAAAAAAAAATGTTTTCATCAGTAGAGTCTGATATAAGTGACGTTAGATTTGACAGATTCAAATATTGTTTTAATATGGGAAAAAATGTATTATTCTTTCATGAAGGCGCTGGGTATATTTGAGACTGTATAAAATTACCGATTGTATTCATAACTACCTATATTTGCATCATTTCCTAAATATAAGATACCTATATCCATGGACTATTTAATTCTAGCTTTTTTCATAAAGCTGTGGATGAGTCAAAAGGGTGGAAAACATTATTTTATTTTATAGGTATGTCGCCCGACGATGCTGCAACATTCTGTATACTACAATTCCTAATAAAAAATGGGTTTAAGCTGTTTTGAGTTAAATTGATTTGTATCTACTCGGTGATCAAGTCTCTTTTAGTCTTGCTCAAGTATTCCACTAATTCTTTAAATAACAATAAAAGAATATACTCAATTTGTGCAAGAATGTTGTTACGTTAGCGTGTTCTCATTTAACTAAACTAAAACTATGATCAACTATGCCCCACTTCCCCTAACAGCATACTTATTTTGATATATAAAATAAAATGTCCCTGAAATAAGTGCTTTATTATAGGTAGTCGGGTTTATGTCGATATGTATTAGACACCAATGTGCCTGTTACAAGCCACGTTTAAGTCGGTATTTATTAATCTGATCATAAAAACCAAATCTTACACTGTTATATTTTTCACAATAACTCAGAATGGAATATTCAGTCCAATTACGTGTTATAGCTATGGAACAGAATGTATCCGGCATTCACGAAACACCCTGTATATCAGATGCTTAAAAAAATGGAAATATTAGCTGTGCACAGCACATACATAGAAAAACGCCTAAAGGCCATTTCTTAACCAATGGTATAATAATATAGCTTCATTCTATAATGTAATAAAATTATTTGGTTCCTAATGTTCCTATATATAACTAGTCGATTAAAGATATATTTTTTGATCTGCGGTTAGTGATTCGTTTATACAAAGATACTGGAAAATGGCTGTTAAAATAGTTTTTCAAAGCGTTTTATGTTAAGGTGCTTTAAACCATCCATATTGTTATTACAACTTATCAACGCGTCGAAACTGATTGCTTATTGGTCAGAATGGGTTCGTTCCGTTCTCTGTCTGCCTGTTCTGAAAATTACATGCTTTTTTCAATCAACTTAACTTAAAAGAAAAAAAAAACGAACCCAAACAGTTGACCAAAAATTACGAATCAGTTTACCCCTTCGAGCATTCAGATAGAGAAAACTCTATGGCTACGCGCGCTCTTTTTTAAAGATCGAATTTTCGATTTCCAGGCTTGGAGCGCGCCACTCTATTGTGGGTGTGTACAGAGAACCTAAACCGGTATATGCGTTCCAACTGCCACTTGTAATCTTATGTGTAGAAAGGAACAAATAGCGTATTTGATTAATTGATCTTTTATTACTCTATTTACAACTTCAAGAATGCGAATAGAAAACGCCATATGTCTACCGAAAGTAAATCAATAAAATTAGTCCAAGAGCTAGTGTCCAAAAAGTGTGAGTGTTTTACGAAAACTAATATTTTTAGTTTTCATTATACTCTGGCCGTAGATTACCGCTGTTCACTCAGTTAGCGGGAGACCCCTAACTTTTAAAATTAGTTCATATCCCCAAACTGTTTTTTGAAATCTCAAAATTTATTTGTAAATAAGGTGAGGTGGGGTAAGTGCGAACATCACTCACTATTGAAAATACAGTATTTAAAGGAAATATTGGCAACTACGCCGCATGGTAGAAACAACCGTCGCCACCGATTTTGTCAGTCAAACTAAACGAAGTAATTACATAGACTTATGATAGTAATTCCATAGAGAAGAGACTTCGGAAAAATTTTATCAAATTCCTGCCAGCAAAAATTCAGATGATAATAAGGAATAATCGGAAATTAAGGAAGGATTATACAAGAAACAAATCAGAAGAACTTAAAACACTGCTTAATACACATACCCAACTGTTGAAATATAAACTAACGGAATACAGGACCAGTGTATAGAACAAGATGAGGAATTTGAGCACGACCAACCATACTGTATGGGGTATAGTGAGGACTTTGAGCAAGACTCCGCAAAAGATTCCCCCCTCCCTCTGCATGGGGCCAGAGAGACGGCTCTCTCTGATAGCCAGAAGGCTGAAGCATTTGCTAAAACTTTGGAATCAACATTTAGGATAAACAGGCAAGATGATGAAGATTAAATCCATGAAAGGACTGTAAACAAAAGCTACAACCAGGTAAGGTCAATAGAAGAAAGGCGAATAGTAGACAAACACGTTACTCCACTGGAAATCGAAAACATTGCTAAACATCTAAAAATCAAGAAAGCACCAGGAACCGACAGAATAAATAATAAAATGATTAGAGAGTTACCCAGGAAATGCTTTTCATTTATAGCTCAACTAGCAAGCGCTTAAGATTTTGCTACATCCCGAAGGTCTAGAAGATATCGAGTATTTTTATGATCAACAAACTAGGGAAGGACTCTAGCAATTACAGACCAATTAGCCAATGTGGCGGCTCGCGGCTTTTAAAAGTGGGGAAGAGCTACCTACACCGACAGAAGGAACAGCGCCGCAGGCGAAAATTTTTTGGGGTCCACGCCCAAACTGCCAAAATTATTTAATAATTATTACCGGTATTTTTTAGGTAAAGCATCAAAAAATAAAATATATTCATATTGTATTAGCAACAAAATGATTTGTTGCTGATACAAATCACATGTCTACGAAAAACACACTAAAACTAGAATATATAGAAAATATCTCTTGTATAATACTATAATGGATCAACCGTGGAATGTAAATAAAAAATAATTCCAAGAATTCACGGCGGAATGTCCCCTAATAAACTCGCAATAAACGAAACAACGTGCTTTCGCGTTGGACGCGTTGATCTGAGAATGGAAGTGCTACACGCCAGCTCTTCCAATCATTGCAATCCAAACAGATGTACGACCATTACGACGTCATCGTTGTCATGGCAACCAACTAGTTGCGCTTATATTTTTGATGACTCGACGGCTCTCGAGCGATGCTTCTTCCTTAAAGGTCTACACAAATGATAATGAGATTGTCACTGCTATCGGCGCGTACGCAAAAAGAAATAGACATTTTCATGTGGGTTCACCTCTGTTCTATTCGATAGTGGAGTTAACGGGCAATGTGCAGGTGGCGAGATTCTTGTTTTTGTTTCATGAAGCTTTGATTTTAATATTTGAAAATAATTGAATTATTAGTTATTAGGGGGGTAACGGGAAACAGATTATTCCTAAACTAAGAAAATTTTATCATTGAATCTTAAAATATATTATTTTATTGATGAATGAATTAATTGTATTTTTTTAAATTACATTTTCTTGAGGAAGTGGCACTTCCCCTATTTCCGCTGAATAGCCGCCACTGCAGCCTTCTTCCAGTTATGGGGAAGCTAATAGAGAATGCGATCAAGAGAAGAATGGATATAAGTTGGTTAAATGAAATCAAGTATTTGGGGTTACACTTCGACTCAAGAATGATTTGGGCTAAGCATGTATCAATAATCAGGCATAAAAATTAACGCAGCACCAGTGCAGATGTACTCAATGATTGGACGTGGAAGCACGCTAGGTCTTAAGTCAAAATTCAACATTTTAAAGGCCATTATTAGATCACAAATGGTTCTCCTAAATGGAGATGCGTAGCAAAAACACACTTAATAGTTTATTTAAGCAACAGAAAATTCAGCGTTGAGAGGAGTAGCAAGTATATCAGCAACGCTGATCGTTACAAGGATCTTAATTGGGTCCCGCTGAGGAAACATTTGCTGGTTAGAATAAAGTAGTATGGTATAAGTATGGAAACACACCGAAATCAAGACTTCAGAACCTTATTAGACTATGAACCGCAAGTTCATTTAAATGGACGAAATATGTACTACAAAAGACAAAAAATTCTATGTCCAGGGAAGAAGAATAGGAATCTTCAATGGCTAGAGTGTAGGAGTTAGGCTAAGATGTCATGGATAAGAACAGGAAATGGCGAGAGGACTTAGTAGACTTTATAAGTTGGGATGTGTATATAACTGATAATAGATAAACTAGGATGTACAGTACAATAACGAGAGGGTGATGAAGTATGATAACAGATCAGGGAATGGCAATGGTAAATGTTATAGATAGAGAGGTGCCTGCAATAGCGGCAGACATGCTTATATATACAGTAGTTAGGTAACGATTAAACAGGTTGAGAAACCCATAATCGTAAAGTGACAGGGCAGTCAGTTTGCGGTGTGATTTTTAGGCGGTATGCTTTACTCACACTCCCCTCAGAGCCTAAGAGGTGGATGCGTAAGAGATGCATTTTCCACACTTTACTAAAAAAAAGCCATCGGCCATCGTTTGTTTCCGGCGGCGGCGTCAGCCGTACCCTTGAGAAGCGAGTACCGAGATCCATTTTGATGTATCGATTTTTGATGGACCTTCATGATAAGCCGAATAAAATATTTAATCTCGATGAATCTAGTGTCTGCGTCGACCCGTCGAAAACGAAAATAGTTGGGAAGATTGCAATTCGTCAAATAGGACTGTTAGTAGTCCGGGGCGAGAAAATATGACTGCCTTATTCACTTGCAGTGCTGCTTGCTTAAAACAACCGCCTTTACTAATATTTAAAGGTAGGGAGAGAATGGAGTGAGTGGGTGCCAACCAAGGGAACTGATAGCCCTGGTACATCTTATGCGGCAACTAAGAAAGGTTGGTTGGAAAGTGACGTATTTGTCAATTACATCAGAAAGACATTTATTCCCAGTGTCTTCTGTTCCTCTAAGCCCTAAGCAATCCAGAAAATCATAAGTCAAGGAAAATGGGACACCTAATTTTCCTACAAACTAGGATGAGGCAGATCACGACATTTTTAACAACCCCCAATCCTTCACTAGTATGGCAAATGAAGAATTGCAAAATAAATCCATCAAGATACCTAAAAGGAAAGTGTTTGTAGGTGTGGAAGTTATCACTAGCGAAGGTGTTTTGCAGCGACTCAAAGAACAAGATGAACCGGAAAAATCTACTAAAAAAGGAAAGGTTATAGCAGCCTTATCGGATGAAGATGATATAAAAGTATTAAAAAAAATTGAAGAAGAATAATTGTATGGGAATGTTCTAGGGAATTCGATGATATGGAACGTGAATTAAACAGGATTTGAGTGAAAAACGATTGGGTGTTGGTACAATTTGCATCAAAGAAATATATAAAACACTTCGTATCGTGGAAGTGGAAAATAGTGACTTACATATTAAATATGCCAGAAAAAATACTTTCTAACAAAAAAATTAGTATTCAAATTCCCGATCTGAGGATCATTGCTACGGCCAGTTTTACCTCCCCCCCATATTAGCCGTAGAGGTGAAAATGTTTTAGTTTAGTGTTTTTCTTTAAGTTACGTTTCATTTTGTTCACCAACCTTAAACATCAATTAAAATTTAATTTTTTTCTTTTAAATTTATATTTTCTATTTTTGTTTCGCAACTTACAAAGGGGACCTTTTTCGTGTATTACAATAAAAGTATATCACTAATGTCCTCCACAGACTGGCCATATAGCTCTTAGTAGGAATTCTACTTGGTGATCCATCAAAAATACTCACTTAGTACCCCATTGAATGAGACAAGTGCGCCTTTGTGACTTAAAAAAAATACGAAAAATGATTAAATTTGTTGGAGCATCAAAATATTATGAACATAAAGTTAAAACAACATGATTATTGTTGTACATCTCGCACATAGCATTTAACAATAATAATAATAATAAAATACGTTGGATCAAAGCAGTACTAATGTACGTACTTTGGGGGTGCACCTTACCTTAGTTGATTCAATCAGGAACTTGAAACAGATAATTCAGCATATTAATGGAAAGCGTCAGCATTGCTGCGTATATGTCGCTAAAAAAGCTCGCGAAAATGCTCTCTGAGAGCTGAAGTTTTGCTAAACATTAATTTATTTAATATTGTTCATGAAAATTCTTGTAGGACCTATTTCGTCCGTAGTCAGTCGAACTTGAAAATGGAAGTGCGCGCGCAGCTTGCAAAATTTCGAGTTCAGAGGTAATTAATCAGTTCTCTCATTTATTTTATAAGAAATATTTTAATTACATTGGTAAAACATAAGCAATTTCGATATAAATTAAAATTGAACAAATAAATCGACCTGTACAACTCTGTACAAAAGAAGCGTGGAAAAATACATTCGTAAAAGGCCATTCATTATTCAAAATCATTATTTCCTCCAGAACTATTATTATTCGAATGCTCCCCCAATTTCATCTGATTTGCTCCGTATCGTCAGTTCTGGTGGATTGAGCATCTGTGCATAAACCCAAAAACCAACAGTTACAGAGCTGAGTACAAATTTTGATCATAATTCAAAGTTGATTGTACTTCGATTACTTCTGGTTACATTCGGTTAAATTAAAATGTCATTGACGAAATCAAGCAGTTGACTTCCTTCATGGCGGTCAAAATCATATCGTCGTCCATCGATTTCCACCAAATCATTCTCTACTGCAGACATTTGAGTTGGCTTTTTATATGCATTCCTCCAGATTGTTGAAATTCACGTTGCGCGTTTCATATAAATCAAGCTTCATTTACACTTTTGATTTTTTTCAAGCCGTAAAAAAATTACAGATATATTCCTCTATTATTTCAGACACTTGATTGAAATTGTCCTCACTTAATTTATTTAAGATTTCGATAGTTTATACGATAGCTTTTTTCAAAGCCAGTAAATGCGTGAAACGAAGAGCAGCACAAAGCGATTCTCCTAATTCCCCGTATACTTAAGTAACATTAAGAATACTTTGATTTTTACTAACGCCAGCACCATCCACATCTTCAAAGAGCTTTCAAACTCATCATATTGGTGGAATGGTAAGTATGTCACGGTCTGAATATATAACTGAAACATTTACTTTATATAGTCAAAAGCGATCTTATCGTGCGGGTCCAAAGGTCACAATCTTCAGTAAAAAATTCATTCGTGGCAGATTTTGTGTGTAAAATCTGTCAAAGGAATGACATTTAATGAAAAATGTGACCTTTGGACCCGCACGATAAGACCGCAATTTGAAGTTTTCGAGGGAATAGTTATCGACAATTGAGGACATGTTGTTGTGTCCAGCTCACGATCATTCAGCATGTTTGTAACCTCGATTGCGAAGTAAACGTTTCGATCACATGTTCAGACACTACAATTTGAAGATTTGGATGGGGGCGTTGGTAAGAATCAAAGGATTTACTGCCTGTGATTTTAATCCTGCTTTTTTTCAGGAAAGGAATAAATCGACCGTCAAAACATTCCAGCAAGCCTTCACACATTTGAATAAATTCAGTTTTTTTTTTTTTTTTATGGCAGTGGCACACACACTAAAGGTAGATCCTATGGCGCTCGACGAGCCGTGTGTGTGCGAAGATGTTGATTGACACGGTTCTTGAATATTTGTAGGTTGTAATTAGTGGGAAACAGATGTCCTGGAAGTGAGTTCCACAGTGATGCAGTGCGCCAGACAAAGGAGTTCTGGTAAAGCGATGTTCTAGGTGTTTCTAGTTGTACAACGAACTGGTGCGCTCCTGCCGTCTGTCGGGACTGCCTGACAGGAGTTGCCAGGGGCGGGATTATGTGGGCCAAATCCTGGGAACATCTGCCGTGAAAGTATCTGTAAAACAGAGACATCTCGGCCACATGTCTGCGATGTTCCAGACTATCCAGATTCCGGGTCAACTCCGGATCGCCGACGAGACGCACAGCCCTCTTCTGAATGGAATCCAGCAGCTTTAGGGTATGCTTTGGTGCGGCACCCCAGATATGTGAGCAATATTCTAAGCACGGTCTTATTTGCGCTTTGTACAGCAAGAGCAAGTGCTGCGGTGTATAGAGTTTTTTGTTGCGAAATAGCGCACCAAGCTTCTGGGAGGCTGATTTTGCGATGTTAGCAACATGGTCATGCCATGACATATTGCTGTTGACCGAGACACCCAGCAGCCCGATTGACGAGGATGAAGGAATGGTCGATCCTGCCATAATGATGTCAGGGCCCGCTGTATTGGCCCTCTTAGTAAACGTTGCTGCTTGGGTCTTTGCTGCATTGAACTGGACCAAATTTCGGTCGCCCCAAGTTTGAACTTTCTCCAGGTCTTGATTAATTGCTGTAATCTGCTCCTGTCTGCGGTGATGAGTCTCAGTCGCTGGTAAGGGTTTTTCTGATCCAAAGTGGGAGACAAGGGTACTGTCATCTGCAAAACTGTAAACAGGATTATTCGTTTCGATCAGCAGGTCATTAATATAGATGAGGAACAGAGTTGGTGAAAGTATTGCGCCCTGAGGCACGCCCGCGTTGATGGTAAATGTGTCCGAGATGTGTCCATCGACTGCAACATGTAGGGATCGGTTCTTAAGGAAACTGGCCAGCCAGCTGCAGAGAGAGGCGGGCAGTCCCAAGGACGGCAGTTTGTTGAGCAGTCCGTCATGCCAAACTCTGTCGAATGCCTTTGAAATATCCAACGCAATCGCTCGAGACTCTCCGTAGTTTTCAATTGCCCTACTACATATATGAGTGACATAGGCCAATATATCTCCTGTCGATCTCTCTTTGCGAAAGCCGTATTGATTATCGCTGATTATTCTGTTGCTCTCGAGGTACTTGAGTAGTTGCTGGTTGACTACACGTTCCATGACTTTGGAGATTATTGGAAGCAAGGCAATCGGGCGATAGTTTGAGGGCGTGGTTTTCTTGCCTTTTTTTGGAACAGGTTGCACTCGAGCGACTTTCCAAGAGGATGGATAAATCCCTTTTCTGTAAGAGAGAGAAAAAAGCCTGGAAAAAACAGGTGTTAGTTCGTTGGCGCAGTTCTTTAGCACGATGGCAGGTATTCCGTCCGGTCCTGATGCCTTTTGCGTATCTAGTTCTTTAAGGATTTTGCGAATATCACGATGAGAAAACTTGACTTCTGCCATGGTGGTGTTGATGTTCGGTATAGTGGGGAGAGTCTTGCTTTGGGGCACGTCTAAGGTAGAGTGCGATGAAAACACTCTGGCGAGCATGTTTGCTTTTTCTTTGGCTGTAGTCGCCGTGATGCCACGTTCGTCCGTCAAAGGTGGGAGAGACGTTTTTGTAAAGTTGTTACTTACTGCCTTTGCTACCGACCAGAAATTCCTGGAGCCACTGGGGCATTGCAAAAGTTTATTCCTGATCCTTTGATTGTGTTTGTCCTTAGTTTCGTCGATCACACGCTTGCACTCGTTTCTCGCTTCGATAAAATAATTGCGATCTTCAGCGGTCTGATTTTGCTGCCAGTACTTATAGGCTTGCTGTTTCCTTCCTACAGCTGACGGTACGAAGTGACGGTCATATCAATCAAGTCTGAGATAATAGAAAAATATGTGGTCATTTATACGGTTCGAAAAAAAAATAGAAGTATAGGCGAAATTTAATTTATACTCTTTAACAAAACGTCTTGATTCAAACACATCGACGAGAGGTTGAAAAGACAATTACAAATGCATACATTTCACTAATCTGGACGAATAAAAAAGAGCTAACTCAAATATCTTCAGGGAGAATGGATGGCTGGAAATCGATGGCCTATATGATTTTGATTGGTATGAAGGAAGCCAACTGGCCAATTTCGTCAGTGATGTTTTAATTTAACCGGGAAAACCCAACTTTTAATAATTATAATCAACTATTTTAGTCAGTTCTGTAGCACATAACTAAAATGCTGTTTTTTTGGTTTATGGACAGATGCTCAATCCCCCAGAACAGGCGATGCGGAGGAAAAATCAGATGAACTTGATGAAATGATAGTCGTGGAGAAAATGATAGTGATTTTGTTTGAATACTGAATGACTTTCTGCATTTATTTCGTCACACTTTTTCTGAACAGGTTTTGATGTATTTATTTATTTTAATTTATATCAAGATTTCCTGTTTTCTTTCAAAGTAATTACAATGTTTGTTATAAAATAAATCAGCAAACTGACTAATCACTTATGAACTCTCGATTACCCCAAGCTGCGTGCGCGCTTTCAATTAAAAGTTCGATTGAATGCTGACGAAATGAATTCTATAAAAGTTAACGGTTTGTTTCAAGGATAGTATGAAACAAAATTCATGTTTAGCAAAAGTTCAGCTCTCAGAAAGCATTTTCGCAAAATATATTTAAACGAAACGTATGCAGCGATGCTGACGCCATGCTTTCCCTTATTATGCTAATTGACTAACTGTTTCGACTTCCTGATAGAATCAACTATACAAATAAATTTTGAGCTTTCAAAAAACATTTTAGGGATATAAATTAATTTTACATGCTTAGTAACGCACCAGCGCCAGGTGTCCCGCTAACTGACTGTGAAGTGGTAATCTACGGCTCGTAAAACACTCACACTTTTAGGAAACAAGCTATGGGTATTTGAGAATGCCAGTTGAAAATTCGAGGAAAGAAATTTCGGTAGAACCTGCATAGAACGGAATTCAAAATTATTAAGAGTGCTCATAGACCAGAAAAGAGCAATTAATAGAAGACGTTAGTATGGGAGTATGCGCAAAATAGTTCAGGATATCACATTACCTTTACTCGTAGTGCAGCTACCGGTCGGCCTTGTAAACGTTAGCCATCATTGATTTTACTTGTCTAATAAGAAAGATGTTTTTAAACACCTTAAACTAAATAAAACTATCTATTATAGTTCGAACTAAATATAGAGTATACAGCTATTGCACACGTTTTGCTTTTAAGCGGTAAATATTATATACACAAACTCAAAATAGAGAATTTGTTACAGATAAAAAACTAGAAATGCACAAATCATAAAGTGGACATATTTTTTGCATTATCAATATATCGTTTAATACAATTTAAATCTAAGATTTAGCAACGGTGCTTTGATTTTGAAAAACTACCTTTGTAAGTATTAAAAAAGGTAACATAAGACCTCTCGATAAAAGCTGGTGTATGAAGAAAAACTCCTTTCTGCATTTCTTCCATTAAAATGGCATTGTTTTCAGAGACTAAAATGTTGTCTTTGTTCCTTTGGGATTAAAAATATACGTCTATTCCCTTAAAATATACTTAAATCCATAGGGTACCAAGAGAACTTTAAAATTAGCGCCTTATATCAAAAGAAACAGGGTTGCATATTATAGATAAGTTCTATATTGTTGTGGAGGATTCATATTTGTCAGACAAATTGTTACCTTTTTCTCCACCTCAAATCTAGACTTTTTAAATAAGGTCACTTCTGCTCTGGCTCCAGGATGTAAATTGCACACGTGCTAATTCAGTAACTAAGGAAGCTGCAAAACCTAAAAAATTGGAAAATGCTCGTCCTCAAGAACGAGAAATCTAAAAATGAAAATGGATAGTAAATGCAATTTCAGTAAAAAGCTCGTGCACTGTTATCTTGCCGAAGCCATTTCAAAACTTTACAAGTGCACCAGCTTTTTTACTGAAACAGTAAAAAGCTGGTTGCATTTACTGACCATTTTCATTTTTAGATATCTAGTTCTTGACAAGGGAGGCAGATTTGTTTTGAGCCGAAGCGGCCTCAAAAAGTCTAGATCTGAGTGGAGAAAAACATAATGTCCGACAAAAATGTTGCATATTGATCAAACTTTTTATTTTTAAAGATGGGAAAAACTGTTGAATATGTGTTTTGGGTTATTTTGGATTAACTACTCTTAAAGATGTTTATAAACGTTTTAAATGATGGCCGTGTGTTGATCTAATTTTGCTCCTGGATTATTCCGTTGTTGCCAAAATATTGAATATTTTGCTGATCAATTAAATATAAGCAAATTAAAATTATTTTTTGTTACCCTCTATACCTTTGAATGGGGCCTAGAAATTACCTTAACATTTGATATTCATAGTTTTTAAAATATCTATTTTTCACCCACTAGCTCTTAAGTATAAGACCCGATTGTACAATTCTAGTTCAAAACTCAGCTTAGATAAACCAGATAGATTCCTGAAGTCGCACTTATTATTTCGAAGTGTTGTACAATTTTGCTTAAATCAAGAAGTGAACGGTTTTATCATTGATATTTCAGTGTACAATATATTTGATGACGTAATAATCCAAGTGCTCAAAATGTACTTTGTTGCAAAGTACATTAACGACAGGTTAAGTTGATTAGTAATTCTAACAATTTTGAACAAGATCAGTTAACCATAATCAAACAAACTGATGGTAGTAACATGTCCTTGGGTGAAAATTATGATTTCTAAAACATATTCCTGTATTATTAGAAACATTTATTTGCTTTTAGTACAAATCACTTAATTCGCTCATAAAATCAATTTTCAAAAGTTTTTTCTCTAGAATCGAACATGAGGACTATTTTACAACAAATTAAACAGTATTTTGAAGTTAACAGCTATTTGTTGCTTTAAACACAGCTTGATTATTCAAGCTTATTATTAAAAGGTTTATAGCTTTTAAGACACATTTAAAATCTGAACCGCTATTGTAAAACCCTCATATCCACTAAATTATTGTTTGCAATTTATCCTTTTGCCTGAACTCCAAATTTACAACCGAGCCTAAAATGTACAATTTTAGGCTAACCCACGATGGCTAACCGTATCGTTTAGGAATAGACAGGAAATACCATTATCAAAAAATGTAGCGATTTCTCTAAGAGAGCACACTCCTTCAGATCCGTGCGTAGACCTTTCGGTTCAAGAGCTATAATACACCTAAACTTACAAAAAGGTAGAACCTTACTTCTTTATGATTTGTGCTACTATATCCACAAAAAAACAAGTTGTACAGAAATCAAGCTATAAAACTCCCAAACATACAAATATAAAAATGTTTCAATATAAAGTAGAAATCAGTCTTTCAAATTACAAATAATATAATTTTTTTGCAGACTGGATAAAAGAGAAATTTTAAACAGTTCGCAACAGCACTGATTCTGTGATCTTTTCCTTAAATACCGGACTTTTAATTCGATGGTTGAGTGCAGTGTAAAAACATTTTTTTGGTTTTAGATATTCCGAAATTACATCCATTTGTTTACATGCATTAAAGCACATTTACGTCAGCGTCATCCAATTAAAAGATGGTTTACCCAGCGCGATAAAATACTTACATTTGCATGGCAAACAAACACAACGTACTTCATTAAGTTACACTCTCAAAATTAAAGTCAGAACGGCTTACAAAAACGGGGAAACATTTTGTGCAGATTCCTGAAATAAATAATATAAATACGTAATATGCAAAATAAACTATTTCAAATACTTAATTAAATTTTGACATCATGAAATCCAAAAACCTTTCATAGTATTTTATCGAAATTTCCTAATGCTATGTCTATATCTACAACAGTCAAATGAAACAAGGGGGTAACAACATTTATAACAATTATATCTCAATAACACTGATTTTACAATATTTGTTACCTAACTTGCCTAAATACTCTAATAGGGTTTACGTTTTTGATTTAGGGTTGGTGTGGAGAGTGGTCCAAACACATATTCTTTATTTATAAAGAATAGATCCGATATTCATCAAAAAAAAAATTTTTAATGCCTAGTAGATCTAGATGATTGAACCACCCTATATACACAAAATAACGACTAAATTCTAACATGACACCATCGGAAATAGAAAAATTTACATCCTAACCGGAAAAAATAATATCAAGATCCAAAAAGCAAGAGGCAAAAAAGGATGGACAGATGTTTAAGATAACTGATAAAGGGGATGGACACGTACAGCTCAACTAAGAAGCATCATTTTAGCCCACATATACATTTTGTATTGCCATTGTCTCTGTAAAATAACATTTAATGATTAAAATGACGCCATCTACTTTTGGCTGTGTTCATTCAGCTGCTTTCAGTACAAGATATTTCAGATTTTTTCCACAAAAGTAAAGAAATTTCATATTTGATATACCATTAAATAAATGGACACTTAATAAAGTGTCCCAATCTAACACTGTTGTGAGAAAAAATAAAATGTAGGTAATGCTTTTCTAGTGAAGTAAGATGTGAAGTGCGAATCCGCATAAATTCAAGAATATCGATCGTTAGAACATTATTAGGGAACATCAGGGTCTTGTAGATAGATGGCGCGGTAGTATTGTGCCTAGGTGACTTGACGCATGTGGGGTGATATATCTGTATGGTTACGTGTTTACATTAGTTTCGGTTTTGTTCTTTTTACTTTTGATTATTATAAGCCTATAATTAGATGTAAATATTTCATTTAAGCCCTGAAAAATAAGAGGGTATTGGCCCAGAAAGGATTAGAATGGACAGAAAAGGACTAGAACGTATCAGGAGGGATTAAAAAAGTGGAAAATTGTTAAGAGAAAATTGTGAAGTTTCAGCCATGTCAGGCAATATGGTAAATAGTTATAACATTGAGTCCTTAAATTCAATGATTTATCATACATGGAAGTATATATGATAATATTATTAGAAGAGAAGTATGTAAAAGAATTTATTGATGATGAATTTAATGAAAGTAGCTATACAGACGAAAAGAAGAAAAAGGAGGCTAAACAAAAGGATAATAAATGTAAGTCTTTACTTGTCCAGTGTCTAGGAGATGATCAAGTTGATTTAGTTAGGGATAGGAACACAGTATTAGTATGTGGAAAAGTTTGCGATATGAGAATAGGATTCCAGGTCCCCTTTTCGTCAAGGATCTTCTTTTTACCCCGGATACATCCCCTGAAAATTTCAGCCCTCTACCTATACGGGAACATGCCAGGCAGTAACAAGCGGGGCAAGGCAGTAATAATTATAACAAGCGCATTTACCATCCCAGGATCCACCAGGATTTTGATGGGTCTCCTGAAAATTGAGCCCTCGCGCGTTTTTAAACCGAACTATGTTTCGAAATATCAGTTGCTTCGCCGTATTGTATCCCTAAAATCTACTTTATTAATTTGCTACCGATTTCGTAGCGACAAACTCCTAACATACCTACTAATCGAAACACCGTTGCACTTTTTAAATGCAAAATCGATTAAGTTACAAAAAATACCATTTGAAGGTCACCTTTTTCAATTTTAATTTGCGCAAAACGTCACGTTAGAAGTATTAGGGAACCTTATTAATTAATGTAACATTTTCCCATTTATTTAACAAGGCGATCTTGCAAAGCTATCCAGTCAAACAGCTGTGTCTTAGTTCGGGTTAAGACACTTGATATTTTTAGACTTTTCTAAGACTTTGAAAGAAAAATATTATTTTAGTGAACACCGAGATGGAATAAAAACAAGGATGGTATATTTACTATATCAGAGATATCGCAAAATGCAGACGAGCACTATACATGAATTATATCAGAGTATGGCTGTCGACAATACTAATTTATTAGTGGGTAGTGCAAGACGTTTTTGAACACAACAAAAATGCAACGATTGTCCAATTTTCTTTACAATTCAGTAGACTAGACAATAATTACGAAATGTTCATCCAACAGTTTAACATTACCTGCAGAAAAAGGAACACAGCCCTAGAATGACATATGCAACAAGTATAACACTAAATCACTTCAAGAAGAAAAAACATTTTTTAAATGTCTAAATAACAGTATGTTGCCTTTATTTACACATTTCGCCTATCCAGGAGAAATTCAGTAATGTTCTTTATTTTCCTGAGTCTTACACTTTATTCAAAATTTAAGATATAACTAGATCGTATGTTTAGGATGGCGGATAGCTGCTAAAGAGTCAAAGTTCAATTCTTACAATGTTAAGGATTAAGAGCGAGTGTTTTGCCTTACTTACGCGTCGCTCAAGAGAATAATGGGTAAAGCCTGAAAAGCCTGGTTTTGAAATTATGAGCATCCTCTATATTCTCTCGATACTGTACCAAACCATTATCATTCGATGGGAGCATTTAAAAACGTTTTAATCGGGTGTTGAGGATGGAGTAAAAACGTGATACACACGAGTTGATACGCAGGTTGCGATGCAGAAAAAAAAATCCGATAAAATCAAAGCTTTTGTAGACAGATAAAAGGGGATTTTATGGTAGAAAAATGAAATCGCTTTTCAATTCATGTCATTAGGAAATAATAAGTTTTCATTTGAAACATCCTACAGGGTTCTGGTCGGCAATAGATATATGGAGTTGGCTAAAGAGCGTCTACTATTTGTACATAAGAAAGTTGCTCTGACCTCACGCACATGCCATTCATTGACCCTGATAGCATGAAATATTTGCCAAATATTATTTGTATATTTAACAAATATTATATGATTTTTAAATATTTGTTATCTAAAAAAATATATTCATTAAATATTTCTTTTTTAATATTTTTCATGAATATTCTTTATATATTGGAAAAGTAATATTTATTTGAGAATATATTATAAATATTCTTTTATTAATTTATACCAAATATCCAAGAACATATAAATCTGAAATATTTAACAAATATTTGTCGTATAGTTTTTTTGATTTTTAATAGAAATAGCTTGTTCAAAAGAGTAAAAACCTTACTAAGTCCCAGATTCGATGGACTCCTCGGTTCTCTTGGGCACCTGGGCTATATAGCCCAAGCTGTCCCCTGAAGTTGAACATAAATCAAAAAATTTAAATATCTCCCTTTGAACGTGGGCAAAATCTGATTGAAATATATTCACCTCGCATTCTCTCCGAAATGAAGGCTCAAATCAAACATTTTTATTCTTGCAAAGGGTTGCCTTAAGTATTTAGAATACATAGGTGCATGAATACATTTTTTTTCAAATGGTATTGGAAAAATAGAACTAAATGTAAAAAAAGTAATTTTCTTCTAGCCGCGACCGTCCGATCTCGCGCTGTCCGAGTACTCTTGCATCTCACTTTTCTCCATAGCTCCCTCTCTCTCTCGCCTATTGTACAATACAATAAGTGCTTTTACACCATTACGGGCTAGAATACTAATAATAATAATAATAATAATAATAGCTATTAATATTTGAATAAAGTCAATGAAGACATTTTCGATTATACTGAAATTTATTTTTCCTATACGCTGCTAGGTAATAAAGAACTAGAAAAAAAAATCATATACTTAATGCAACTGCTATTAAAAAAAGACTAGCTTTTATTCAGAATAGAAAAACTCAAAATGTAAAAAAAAAATATTTATAATAACAAAATCTATTTATCTTCAGTGTCTGTATCTTCTTCAGGAATAGACATAATGACTTCAACATTGCCTTCCAGTAATTTTTTTGCATGATCCTATGCAACTTATTTAATTTCTTCTACGTGTACAAGCTTTGCTTGCATACAATCTAATAAAAAATTATTTGATTAAGTTTTATTATGTACCTATTTAATCTAATAATAATTTACCTTTTTTACATCCACATGCAATAAATACTTTTACATCCGAAGGAAATGCTGGAAGTGTTGTTAAAATTGGGGATAATACTTAGATATCACCTGCCTCCTCAAATTTCCATCCGCATTCTGTCAACTCTGGTAATAGGGGATTTGGTTCTAAAGAACTGAAGCACACCTTAGTTTGATAATGTGCTCTCAGACTGTGAAATTTTAAACTATTTTTTGTAGGGGCTAGTTTTTTCAATTAGCGATGAAGAGGCCAATGTCAGAGACAAGGGAAGAGACAGTTAAGTAAAATAGAAAATTTATCCCATCATGCCATCTCTTTTAATTGATGCATTTCCGTATAGCTCTCTCTTTATCTAGCATCACCAAAGATGATTGTAGATGGAGCCAAAGTCGTGTCCACGCTGTTGCAAAAACAAATGATATATGTCTTTGCTTAACTCGTGGAATTCTGAATTAGAAGCTGAACTGCTGAATACTAAAGGACTATGACAGTGGCTCTGATGACAGTTCAATATTCAATACGTTTCATTTTACATTTTAGGTTGTTGTTAATTTGGCTTCCTTGTGTTTTCTTATATTTTTGTGTTAATTTCACAATTTTTTATTTGAACGATATACTTTTCCATTCATCTTTTGACTGAAACGTTAATTTCTGTAAGTACTTAGTGGAGTGGATCAGTGGACTACTTTAGAGACAAAACAAACAGCATCATGGCTGCTAAGCCTGCCTGCATTGTTTGTGGATCAAGAGAAGATGAACGATTGTAAAAATTGTAATTTTATGAACATGAATAAAGTCAGTATCAGTATCAACTGACTCATTTGTATTAATGAATATACTTTTTATGAAATATGTATGCATTTCGATTAACATGCCTTGTCTATTGTCTACGGTAGATTATTTGAATACTGTTTCGATCAACTGCAATTTTCTTATATCAGCGACTTTGATGATCATTGATCTGTCCCTTTTGATGAGGTGGAGATTTTTAAAATTTTATTATGTATTTGTGTGAATATTTATCTAAAACTATTTGTGAACATTGCATAAACTCATCCTTTTTAAAATTAGTCATACGAATACATAATAGAATTAAAACATCTTCACCGCATCAGAATGGCCAAAATAAAACAATAAAGCAATGAAAGAAACGTTCAAACCTCCCACGCTTTTGGCGGCACATGCCAGTGGCGCCCTCTATTTTCATCTTTCATGAAGCCAGACAAAGAGCATCGATCTTTCTTTCCTCGTCTATTACTTCGTACCTTTTTTTTTATCATTCAGTTGAGCGTCTCTCCCTGTCTATGCCAATAGTGTCCTTAAAATATTAGAGACGAAATGTTTGGATTTGTTGAAAATAATTTTATGATAAATTTCCCTATGTTATTGAACATGCCATCTGAAAATTCCTGGACCCCAATACCGTCTAAATAATCGGAATAATTTAGATAAATTTTCCAACATTTTATTTTTCCTAATCCTGAAAACTGGCTGGTTGTATGACAACTCGTTAAAGCATGAAATGCAGGTGAATTTTTTACAAGTTTTTCCTCTAGGTTGGTGCCACATATCGCACCGAATTTCCTCTTTTACCCAAATTCTTTAGAAATACATATTAAATAGTACATAAAATGTACCAGAAGTATGCATGTCAAATAATACATACAATGTTTAGCAGAGAGTATATGCAACAAAATCCTAGTATCAGCTTCTTCGTGACTATAGGTCGCCAATTGGTCGCAAATTGTTTTCTTATCAAAAATATTGATAAAACCCCCACTATAGTTGCGGACTTGAAATTCGATTTGTGAGAGTGCTCGTTCAGATAAAAAGTTCGTTAACTGTTTTTTTTTTTTTTTTTTTAATTAAAAACAGAGTGGATAAATAAATTCCATTGTGGATGTAAAAAAGGTAACTTATTATTAGATTAAATAGGTACATAATAAAACTTAGTCAAATAATTTTTTATTAGATTGTATGGAAGCAAAGCTTGTACACGTAGAAGAAATTAAATGATAAATTTAAATCATGCAAAAAAGGGGAGATATTTCAATTTTTTGATTTATTTTGCCGTAAGGGCCAATGTAATCTGCATATTTCAAGCAATGATAAAAAATATAATTCGTACAAAAATGTTGATGAACTATATATGAAAACATTCATAAATTAATATCCTACACGTTCATATAATAATCTTATTTTTTATTACCTTCGGATTTTGAATTAATATAATAAAGCCTTCATTCTGTGAAAATTTCAGCTTGTAACCCCGAGGTGCCCACAAAAATAATTTTTGTCATACGCTCCCAAAAATAGCTATTTTACGGACTCATTTGAGTCCGTAAAATGCTTCTTTTTAGGCCTAGTCCCTAAAAGTCGTCATGGCAAC
>JAEQML010057440.1:0-32163 GCA_016904865.1 Pissodes strobi
GAGTAATTGTATTTACAAAGATAGACCAGCCAAAGGAGAATTGTTTGGCTGTAAATGCGATTATTGTAAATTAGCTCAGTGTAAAAAGTGTGCGGGTATTAGTACATCGGAGGCCCAAGCACTGGCTTTAGTTGAAAGGCGAGTGCTTTTTTACTGTACTGACTGCAAAGAAATTTTTAGAAAGGAGTACAATGAAGACATTTTGGAAAAACTTCATTCGGAAAATAAAAAATTGAGAGAATTGATAACTTCCATAGAAGAAGATAATGACGAAGGAAAAGCCCAGCTTGTATTGCGTATCCAAGAACTAGAAGCAATTATTGAGGCGAATAATGCCGAAGTAACAAAAATCAGAAGACACACGCTAGACTTTGAAGATGAGGTTTTTGCCGCAGACCAATCTACCCAAAAAACCTTAAATGATCAGCTGAGCAGAATTGAACAATTAGAAAAAGAGTTGCAACTCGCAAACGACAAACTAACCATTGAAGGGAAAGAAAAGGACAAACTAGCACAAAAAAACGAAAAATATGAAAAGGATTTGATAAAATTAAAGAATAATTTAAAGGTAAGGACCAATAGCACAACTAAAAAAAATAACGATAAGGTTGAGAAAATGTTGAAAGAGGTTGGTCAAAGGGAAAAAATATTACAAGAAAAAGTGACAGAAGAAGAAATAAAACTGCAGGAATACAAGAGGGAGACTGAGAAAACTTATAACAAGGAACTAGCAACTCTTAGACACAAAAATGAAAGGGCAAGAAGGGAAATCGAACTACAAATTGAACAGATTATTAAATACCAAAACGAAATTGAGGACTACAAATCTGCAAATGTAAATTTAATAAAAGACGTAAACGATGGCAGCATTGAGATTGAAAGGCTTCAAGATCTATTAAATACTCATAAGGAGGATTTCAGTAAAAATGTGGAGAATAGGAACGAACAACTTTATTTAGAGCAATCAATGGATGTAGTGGAAAAGGGAAAAACTTGCGATAACGGAAAAATTATTTTATTAACGGATGAATATGGACGTCATCTTGGCGAGTATTTTTCAGTGAAATGCCCTGGTATGAAATGTCAAACTATCATTAAACCAGAAGCAGGTTTTTCTTCCATTATACAAGATATCATAGCTCTTACTAGGGAGTTCACTTTAAAGGATTATGTTGTAATTATGGCTGGTTCCAATGATTTTAAAAGATCACAATTTCCATATTTTCGAGAAATTAATGAGAAAATAAAATATTGTACACATACAAACATAATATTTATCTCTATTCCTTACGCTAAATATAGACTTAATGGTTTTCAAAAAAAAGTTAATGAGTTTAATTACAGACTTGAACAATATATACAAAAATTAAATTATTATAGCGAAGGAGAAATAACTTTTTGCAATATAAATAATGAATTTGGACATAGAATTAGAAAGATGGATATTGTTACTGAAATTAGGATGGTTTTTTCTAGATGTAAAAGAGTATGCAGTTCAAATCTTATTCATATAAACCCTACTCCAATGTTAAATTATAATGTATCAAACATAGTTGCTCCAAGCAGTAGCGAGCAACAGGTGGAAACACCAAACTTAAATATTGAGCCGGCATTAGAAATAGAGCCTAGAAGTAATGTAGAAGTAATAGTTGCTCAAGCAGTAGCGAGCAACAGGTGGAAACACCAAACTTAAATATTGAGCCGGTATTAGAAATAGAGCCTAGAAGTAATAGTTTTTTAGAAATAAGTGTAAGCGAAATCCCAGTGTCATAAATAGATCTAGTGTTTTTATTTTATATCTTAATTCCTCTAGTTTAACTGCTCATTTTGACGAAATTTATGATTTAACCATTAAAAAAAGTCCCGTGGCCGTTGCCTTGTCTGAGACGTGTTTAACGGAAAATATTCTAGATCAAGAAGTGAGTATTCCTGGATATAGTATTTATAGGGTGGATAGTGACAGCAGAAAGACTGGGGGGTCTTTAATTTATGTTAGGGATGAGGTGCGGATATTGAATTTTTTTCAGGTTAGTCAACAAAAAAGGTTTTGGATTGTAGAAACTGAAATGATGTATAATAATAAAAAATATTTTCTTGTTTCTCTCAATAGATCACCAAGTTCATCTAAGATTGATTTCGAAAGTTTTTTTTTGTCTTGGTCTGAAGAAAAAATTATAGATGATAATTCACTAATACTCATAGTTGGAGATTTTAATATTGATTTTAAAACTCATGAAGCAGATAATCTGAAAAATATTTTAATTGATGTTGGTTTAGAAAATATTGTTTATGAGACAACTCGATCTGGTAGAGATAAGGACTCAACTATAGATCTTGTATTAACAAACCATAAGAATACCTTTAAAGCTAGAGTTTGCCTAATACCGAAAATCACAGATCATTACATAATAGAAGTGATACACACAAGTAATCCAAGAAAACCAAAAATGTTACAAAGTAGAGGCAAGATTGATTTTGCGGGACTTAATGGTTTGTTGCAAAATTGCAATTTTCAGTACCAACATGCTAATATTAATAATAAGTACAATGATTTTATTGAAATAATACTAAACTCTCTGGACATTATTGCTCCCTTGAAACGAGTTAAAATTTATCCTAAATATAAGTTGTGGTGGAATAATACTATTCAAATAGCTACAAGGGCAAGAGATTTCAGCTACAAAAGATATAAAATGAACAAAACTATAGAAAACCTGAATGAATATAAATTAAAAAGAAATACTGCAGTCAATGTAATAAGGACCGAAATAGAAAGTATTTCGAACAGACAATTTATGAAAACAGACAAAATCCAAAAGAAATATGGAAAACGCTGCAGGAATTTGTGCCTCAAAATAAGCTGATACCAAATTTGGAAGAAGTAGAAATAGATGGAATACTTGTAGATAAAGACAATGACCTTCCTAACAGATTAAATTCCTTTTTCATAGAGAGTGTAAATGAGATTCTGGCAGATATAAATAATATTGATGAGTACCTACCTCCTATACATAACTTGAGCATCACATTTACCGAATTCCATCTAATAACCTATGATGAATTAAAAAAAATTCTATTTAATATGACTAATAAGACAAGTCCAGATGAGATTAATATTAGCCTGCTTAAGAACACATTTGAGACCATAAAACATCCACTATTGAATCTGGTAAACTACTCACTAGAAACCGGACAGATTCCCGACCCACTTAAAGTTTCAACAATAATTCCAATTCCAAAAATAAATAAATCAAAGTTAGCTAACGATCTAAGACCCATAAACATACTGTGTGCTGTAGACAAGATCTTGGAGAAAGTAGTTCATTCCCAACTGATTAAATACATTAATGACAACCACTTAATCAGCGATTTTCAATCAGGATTTAGGGAAAAGTTTAATTGTGAAACTGCTGTCCAGAGTGTGCTAGGGGACTGGAAACTAAATATAGATAGAAATTTGGCTACTGGTACTATCTTTTTAGATCTAAGAAGGGCTTTTGAAACTGTAAATCGACAACGTTTAGTTAAGAAATTAAAAAATATAGGTTTGGAAGGGAGTGTATTAAAGTGGTTTGTTAATTACTTGAGAGATAGAAAACAGGTACTGAAAATTAATGATGTTTTATCTGATCCCATAGCAAATGAATCTGGTGTCCCACAAGGTAGTGTCTTGGGTCCTTTGCTATTTATTATATATATAAATGACTTAATTTATTATGTCAAAGGTTGCACTATTTACCTTTTTGCAGATGATGCCCTTTTTTATTTTACAACATCGGACATACTTGTAATCCAAATAATATTAAATCAAATCCTGAAATCGGTATACAACTGGTGTTGTTTAAATGATTTACGGGTCAATGTTACAAAAACTAAGTACATGATTATAGCAAGACAATCATTTCGTAGAGAACTGCCAACAGATTTAAACATAAAAATTGGTGAAAATACTATTGAACAAGTTTCTAAAGTAAAGTATTTAGGGATATGGATAGATTGTGACTTAAACTTTAAACCACATGCACTAGAAGTTATAAAGAAAATTTCATATAAAGTTCAGTATCTATCCAGATGTTCATCTTATCTGAGTTCTTGGACTAAAAAAACCATATATAATGTTCTAATACTACCACACTTTAATTATTGTTCCAGCATTTTATTTTTATTGAAGCAAAATGAATTGTATAGACTTCAAAAATTACAAAATAGAGGAATGCGTGTAATACTGGGAAAACCGAGATTAACACCTATAAAAGAAATGTTGCAAACTCTGAACTGGTTACCAGTTAAAGAGCATATGCTATTTAATACACTCACATTCATTCAAAATTAGGGTTGGACAAGCACCACAATATCTATTAAGCAAAGTCTCATACAATGTCAACATTCACAATCACAATACACGAAATAGAGCAAACTTCCACATACCAAGAGTTACCCAAGAACGTGCTCAAAATTCATTGTTTTTTGATGGTTTAAACAAATATAATATGCTACCAGTTGAAATTAGGGCTATTGAAAATGTTAATTCCTTTAAAGTAACTCTTAAGTGGCACTTGCTGACAAACATTGCTTGATTGTAATTATTTTTTAAGGTAGGGAATTTGTGAATTAGGTAGTAAGATTGTTACCACAAATTAAATGATAGTTAGTTTATAAGAATGTATTAGTTTGTGACTAAATAAAGGACTTATACAAAGATACACATACCCGGGTACTTGTGTTAATGAAGAGTGGGACCATTCGCAGGAAATCAGATGCAGGATAGAGAAGGCAAGAGCAGTATTCAATAAGATAAAAAAGTGCTTCAAGAGTCATGACTTGAACATAAACCTCAAAATCAGGTTGTTAAATTGCTATGTCTGTATTGTATGTACTAAGGAGTGGAGGCTTGGACGCTGACTGCTGTTACGGAGAAGAGGCTGGAAGCCTTGGAAATGTGGCTGTATTGATGGATGCTGAGAGTGTCTTGGATGCAGAGGGTGACCAATGAGGAAATCCGGCGCCGCATGGGGAAGAAATGTGAGGTTCTTTACACTGTAAAGTGCCGGAAGTTAGAATATCTTGGGTACATAATGCGTAATGAAGATAGATTCCATCTCATCCAGTGTATCCTACAAGGTAAAGGGTACGGGAGCAGAGAACCAGGAAGAAGGAGGATCTCTCCAGGACAAAGCTAAGAGTCTGGTTCGGAAAGTCAAAGTTCAGAGAAGCAATTAATAAAGTTATGATTGTTCAGATGGTTGCCAGCATCCGACTCGGATAGGCACACGAAGAAGAAGAAGAAGAAATAGCTATACGTTGGTTAGCACGTACGCTTAAAGTAGATGTCAAACTGAAAATCAAAGCCATCACCAAATTGTCATTTTTAATCGGATCAATGTATTTCCATGCATCTCCAATACATTAATCAGTTATTGAATTTATAATCAATTTTCCTTATTTTAAATGAGGTGCCACAAGATATAACTAACCCAAAAGATTCCCTAATTGAATCTAGATTTGAAATTATAGTGTGTTTCCACGCCGTTGCCTAATAATATTATGTAAAAAGAGCGTACGTTTTGATTGACTCTCGTAAAAAATACTCATCACTTCAAATGCGTTTCCACAGTTATGATGTCAAGGATAGCATATTTTTTATTGCGTTTCCATAGAAACGGCGATGTTTATATTGAAAAAGTAGTGCTTACGAGGGAAACCCAAAACTTAAGTGTAGCATTTTGAAATAATTGGGATATTGAAAAATAATTAAGTTTTGTATACAGGCTCTTACAATAGTGCGTATGTATTTTCATACGATCTGTCAAAAAAAGTGAAAATAAAATGTAGCTGTTCATCAAAACCAAAAACCGGGGTTTTCCGGATTTTTCCACAATAAATGAGCAAAAGAAGTTCGGAAATTCATATACTGATATCTTTAACCGCGAATTTACTGTTTATACCAAAAAGTTGCTTTTTCGTTCTTGGTCCGAACCATCATGAACACGAAATTTACGATGAATATGTGGTGAAACTATAAATGTTAGACCATAATATGTGCCTTTAATAGAAATTACGTATTTTTTTATTGGCTTTCAAATGAAATAGGACTCGCGGCGAAATCTGCCTTAGTTTTTCGGACGTTTGCCAAAAACCGGAGGAGGAAATTTTTTCTTATGCGATTAACGCCCTGTGTTCTGGAAAAAGATCTAAAAAAAATTTTTTTTTTTGATACAACCTGACTTTATCAAGTTTGCTTTTTGTTCTTTAAAGAGAGCTTGACATACTGGCGCGATTTTCTTCGATGTCAGGAAGGACTTCGACAAGGTTTGGCATGACGGCCTAATCATGAAAATGATAAGGTTAGGCATGCCAAACCAATTGATCAAAATCATACAGTCATATTTACAGAACAGATCATTCATGGTTGCGGTCGATCAGGCAGAATCGCAAACAAAGCCAGTGAGAGCGGGGGCCCCCCAGCCCCCCCCCCCCGGCCCTCTACAACATCTTCACGCATGATATTCCAAAAAACACGAAACTGTATCTGTTTACAGATAATACGGCTATTACGGCCAAAAAGACCTCCAAAAAGACGCGCCTAATAACATCTAGGCTCAAAAGGTACATTAACGTCCGTAAAAAGTTGCTGCGGTACTGGAAGATTAAACTCAGGCAATTTTCTTTTCCAAGTCCCGTCTAGCCACTACAGAAACCACCATTAGATTAGCTGGGTCAAAAATCACCTGGCTCAATAAGGCCAAATATCTAGGTCTCATCCTAGATAAAATGCTCACTTGGTCCCTAGGAGGGCTATCGCCAAGGCCAACGACCAAATAGCGGCCCTATATCCGCTACTAAAGAATAGGAGCAAACTAACCACCAGAACTAAAATTCTGCTCTATAAGACATTTATAAGATCAGTATTGTCGTATGCGAGCCCCATCCTAACCAGCTCCAAACAATCCAACGTATACAAAACAAAGTGCTAAGAGTCATCTTAAATGCGCCTAGGTTCGTGAGGGGGCTAATCCTCCACCGTGACGCGGAGCTAGAATCATTTCAGTCTTTCAACTCTCGTCTGGTAGGCAACTACTTTGACAAAGTTAAAAGACAAAATAACCCGATCCTTAAGCAATCGCAGCCCCCCTCACAGCCTGGAAGCACTTACAAAGTGCCATTTGACTACATTAAGTTTAACAACATACAATAATTTTACATTCACACACACACTCATCCGCACACATACACAAAACACAATCTCAACACAACACTTAGGCTCAAACAAATCAGGTAGCATAGCCGAGTCACAGCTTATAAGCTATGGCCGAGTATCAAGCCGCCTAATCAGATACCAAGCAAAGTCGATCACACAACAGAAGTAATAGGCGTCGCGGGTAACTAAATAGTTTTGCGGGATCGTGGAGAGTTTGACCACGGAGAAAATGGTGATTCGTGAACGACGTACTAAGTAGGTATAGCTGATGCAGGGATCACAAATTTCATATTCCGTGGTTTAACGATTCGCAATGCCGCGAGTATCTATCTCTCTGACCTTATACATGTCTCTATGTGGCGTCTCGTGAACGACGTACTACATATGGCTGATGCAGAGGTCGCCATGTGGGTACATGTACTTCAAGATCTAGCTGGGACTAGTGTCCGTAGAGCTGTGGAAAGTTTGGTCACGGAGAAAATTGTGATCCGTGAACGACGTACTATGTATGGCTGATGCAGGGATCACAAATTTCATATTCCGTGGTTTAATTCGCCATGACTCTGCGGATATTCTCCTAGCTGCAAATATGGACGTGTGCTGTGTCACGTGAACGACGTACTGGGTACGGCTCATGCAGGTGATACAGGGCGTGTCCATTGAGAGCTCTAAGCTTAGCCAATATCACGATCTAAAGTTTATAAGTTAAAAATGCCGCGATCCACACGAAGTCATCCAACAGTCCAAGGTGAAGGAGAAATGGACACAATCAACGTTTCCATTTGTACTGTTCCAGGTGAGTACCGATTCTATTACAAAAAATTTATACTTTCATTATTTTAACTTTACCTAACTCTATACTCTGGGGGGCAGGTACATAAGGGTTCGATCCTATTTTCTTGTCGCAAAGGGCAGGTAAAATTTCGGCTAGACTCAGGGAGGACCGTAAATCGTTAAAATCTCTTCAAATAAGGCATGGCTCTAATTTGTGTGCTATATAATCAATAAGTAAAGATTTCAAGTTTAAATGCAATCAAAATTCAGGCAGTATAGGGAATTTAATTAACTCATAAAACCAACGGATTACTGACAAAAATAAAACAGACTTATATTTCTATTACCTCGAGGACGAGCTAATAGACTAAAGTTGTAAATAGGAGAAGACATCCTAGTTACGCTAGACGAAAAATGCGTATTTTCTGGTCGCCTTCGGTAGGATGAAGAAATCTGCAATACTTTGTAAAAAATGTGCAAAACATTAAATTTTTTGAAAATATATATATTTTTTTATTTCTGGTAATTTTTTCTCAAATAACCCGAGTGCCAATTATTCGAATCGAAAAATGGTTCCCCCCGATGAGAGAAAACAAAAAAAGACACGAAAAACAGTGATATGATATACTTATATCATCATGTGCAAAGCTCCGTTATTTTCGCAAGAATTGAAACTGCTCGAGAAAACGGGTGTTTTCTGGTAATTCAGAGAGAAATCAACCTTATTTCTCATAAAATCTGCTCATTTTAATAAACGTTTTAAATACTTGCCGATAAAAACAAAACAAAATTGCACTATTGTTTGTAAAATGCCTAAATTACGGAAAAAAAAATTGGATTATTGATTGCAAATATTACATTTCTTGAGCTTTGTGCTTATTAAGCCAAAATAATAAAACTAAAATCGAATTTCTTAAAGGGCTTCCAAAACTTTTGACATGGCGCCACTTTGTTTGGTAAAGACAACAACTTTCAATTTAATCTGTATTTTCTCATATTTCCCGTTTTCGTTCGGATAATTATTATGGAACTTTTTAAAACCAGAGATCATGAGGCTTACGAATCTCAGATTGATTTCTTGCAAATAGCTATGTGTTGGTTAGCACGTACGCTTAAAGTTGTTAAAGCTGTCACCATTTCGGCATATTCAATCGGATCGATGCGATTTTTGAGAAACTAAAAGAAGGTTATGCATCTCCATTACATTATTCAGTTATTGAATTTATAATCAATTTTCTTTTTAAATGAGGTGCCACTAAACATAACTAACCCGATAGATGCCCTAATTGAATTTAGGTTTGAAATTATAGTGTTTCCACTTTGCCTAATAATATTCTGTAAAAATACGTTTTGATTGACTCCTGTAAAAAATACGCATTACTTTAAATGAATTTCCATAGTAATGATGTCAAGGATGGCATAATTTTCATTGCGTTTCCATAGAAACGCGGATATTTATATTGAAAAAGTAGCGCTTACGAGGGAAACCCAAAACTTAAGTGTAGCATTTTGAAATCATTGAGATATTGAATAAATCATTAAGTTTTGTACACAGGATCTTACAATAGTGCGTATATGTATTTTGATACGATCTGTCAAAAAAAAGTAAAAATAAAATGTAGCTGTTTATCAAAATCAAAAACCGGGTTTTTCAGATTTAAGTGGTGACGAGTCGTGTCAAAATTCAAGATGAAGAAAGATTACCTTGTACAAAAAGCGTCATCCTTTCCAAAGTGTCTTTTAACACAGTTTTTGGCGTAGATCCTCTTTTTAACTCGTAAAAATGCCGAAGTATGGAAACCAGAATTTTTTGCGATTTTCTGTACATATTCATTTAACATTTAACGGTTTTGTGGTATTTTCCGATTTCTTTAGGGACAATTATTATAGATTTTTTTATAGCAGAGCTATAGAGGTCTACGAATTTGGGATTTATTTTTTTGAAAATCGTTACGTATTGGCTGGCACATACAATTTTAACTAAAAATAAAAAAAACATATCATATAAAAGGCACCATCATTCTCAATGTGTCTTCTAATACATATTTTGGCGTAAATTTTCATCAAGTAATCGGTTTTCCTATAAAAAATTATCTTTTCGGAAAAAAAATTAAATCTTAATTTTTTTACCTGTAAATCGATATTTTCACATATTCCCTCAAAAGTCTATTTTCTCGGCATTTTCAAAACAGAGAAAAACTTAGAAAATTTCTTCAAGGAATTCCCTAACGATATGTCGTCGGGTTTGGAAGATCGTCAGTCATCGTGTATCGAAGTAAAATTTTGGAAAATTGCCCATGTATCGTATTAATTCGAAAAATGCAAATTTGGATCGCCAAAAACAATTGACTGTTGGCTGCCCTCAAATGTTGCGTAAAATGGTGCCAAATTCCAAATATTTACTAGCAGTCGTTTTCAAGAAAAAAATTATTAACGCAAAAATACCCGAAAATGCGTTACATGAGGGTCCAGTTTCATTTCCTACCCAGCAAAAAGTGTGTTGAACGCGCCTAAAGAAGTTGTTTCTTTAAAAACTTGTCAGATTGTTTCCTTTGCTATATTAAGAAGTTGCTGCACATTTTTAAATGTGTAAATGTTTGTCTTTATATGTATATTTTATTTTTTAAGTGTAGTTTATTTAAACCGCAATTTAATTTGGTAATAAACCAGTGTAAACTAACTTGAGATGCTTGCTTTGTACAAATAAAATTGTTAATAGAATTTCTTGTTAAAAGTAAACACAAAAAATCACAGAAACTGTTCAAATGAAAATAATATCGGAAAATAATGTTCGATGATACCTGAAAAATTAAAATAAGATGTACAGGGTGGCTCGAATTTAAGTCTCTGTATGGGGAGCTCAAAAATCGCAAGAGATACAGAGTCTGTCAGATTAGGGTAAAAATGCTTCGTCAAGGTTTACTGGGTGTTCATCTGCTTATGGTAGCCAGTATACTTGTATTTCATAATATTATTCTAGCCTTGTTGAAATTTTCACTTAAGCACACACCGTTTTCTTTTAATATCTAACACCCTGTATCTCCGTAACAAAGCTACTAGAGGCCTCAAAGTAACATCAAAAATCGTCTCCCGAAGTTTGCCAAAAAACAAACTTTATAAGAGTGTTTAAAAAATGGCTATTACCTGCCAATTATTTAATCAAATGATATCTACAGCAAAAAAAATGGAAACGTACAAAACAGCCCATATAAACGATATAAAATTAACGCTTTATAACTCGGACACGAGACATGTGCATATCAGACTGATGGCACTTTTCTAAAAACGAAAACAAAAAACCCTAACCTTACAGATACGGGCACATTTGCATTATCCGCCGGTTGCGGGAAACGACACAGGAAAAATAAAAACATTTTTCTTCGCACTAATTGATGCAAAAATAATTATCCCTTATTTTAAATGAAATTGCTCGAATTAAAATTGTCTCAGTCGATCATGATTAAGTTCGTGCGGAAGAGCTCATTGCGGGTCGACGCCGCATCTGCTCCTAGAGATATTATAACAAGTAATTTTCTTGGTATCTAACTACTTGTCTAGAAAAATGTTCGATATTAAAAAGCGAAAAATGGGACTCTTCACCTGTTTTTGCGATCGTTTTAAAACTGGAAATGCTTTTTTTAATGCTGGCACATTTGACATTCATACTTTAAAATTTGAAATGCAATTTTCGTTCAACGTTCCATACACCGCCTTTTGGGCGGAGCACACTCGACCTTCGGTAAGAAGGGTCGTCGGCTAATAATATTCTGTCAAAAGAATGTACGTTTTAATTGACTCCCGTAAAAAGAACTCAACACTTCAAAGGGATTTCCATAGAAATGATGTCAACGATAACATATTTTTCATTTCGTTTCCATAGAAACGCCCATATTTAAATTGATAAAGTGGTGCTTACGAGGGAAATCCAAAATTTAATAAGTGCAAGGTTGTCTTAAATCTAATAAGTTTAGCTTTTTGAAATAATTTTAAGTATTGAATAAATAATTGCGTTTGGTGCACCCAGGCAGGTGCTCTTTTGTGACACCTGATTAGACATTATCTTTTAATTTTGAATTCAATAACCTAAAAATGCAATGACTAACAACGGAAAAAGTATGACAAATTCAAAAAATGGTTATGCAACTCCATTACATTATTCAATTATTGAATTGATAATCAATTTTCCAATTGACTGAGGTGCCACATAGCTAGCGCGAAGGGAAATGGTTTTCTGAATTAAAATTTGATTTGAAAATAGTGTGTTTCCACTTCGTAGGCTAATAATACTTTTAGTAAAGAGAGTATATTTTGATTGACTCCTGTAAAAAGCCTCGAAAAAGCACTCAACACTTCAAATACGTTTCCATAGAAATGATGTCAACGACAACATATTTTTCATTGCGTTTCCATAGAAACGCCGATATTTGAATAGATAAAGTGGTGCTTACGAGGAAAACCCAAAACTTAACAGGTGCAGGGTTGTCTTAAATATAATAAGGTGAGTTTTTTGCGTTTTATATACAGGGTCTTACAATAATACGCCATTAAAGATAAAAGGTGCGTTTTCTGGAAATTCATAGAGAAATCAACCTTGTTTCTCATAATTAAAATCTACGGATTTTTATGTATTTTCAGATGCCCTTGCGATGAAAACAAAATAAAATTGCGCTATTGTCTCTAAAGTGCCTAAATTACGGAAAAAATCGGCAGTATGCTTTTTTTTCTCGAAAACGGAAACATTTTGGGAAAATGATTGCAAATATCACATTACTTGAGTTTTGTGCTATTAAGCCAAGATAATAAAACTAAAATATTTTTTTTTTTGGATTTTCAATACTTGGATGTGCCTTCATTTCATTAGGGAAAGTGACAACAACTTAAAATTTTCAGCATGTAATAAGTAAGTCACTAGACCTCACTTCTATTTAATTTATTTTTGAAAATGGTGCCCAGCTGCCAATTTGATATTATTACCTATAATTTTTGATTGAATTGAAGCATACAGAAAATCGCAAAATATTTCCAATATTTCGGCAATTTCATGGATCTGAATAGATAGATGGCTTGTGGGGATCACACCCTATATCGGTAAGAAATGTCACAGATATAATCTGATAACGATCGATATGGAATAATTCGACCAAAAAGTGTTGAGAACCCCCCTCGTCACGGTAGAGGCTCCTCCACCGCACACCGATCTATGATTCGTGTCAGTTTCGGGCATATGGGCTCTCATATTTCACCAACGATAAATACTGTGTAATGAGTCTGGCATTGTTGTGGTAATGTTTTGGCAACTTGGGAACAGGATTTTAATAATGCAAGTTATATAATATAATGACCAAATATGGCCTATCGGGATCGGGCCCTAACACTCTATTCCCCTTATGAATAAGAGCCACAATTTATTAATTTACATTCGTCGATCCAGAATCTTCAGATGACTCTTTTAAATTGTTTTTTTTTTGGGCCAACTAAGATGATACGACGTGAAATATTTCTATTCAATTGTTTTTCGATTACCTACTTACTTTATGAAGGACAAGCAAGTTTGGAAATTTCTATATTTCACTTCCTTACTAAACCAAGAACAACTGAGAAAATAATTTCGCTTCCCAAACTAGCTCAAAGAAATGATAAAATAATTGCGTTTAAGTTTTTTAAAAATTATTAAAAATCTAGGAATATGCTTTTGTTTTTTTTTTGGCCTACATACTAAGAGGAATATTGATAATACGGCGGTGACGTGAAATATTTCAATTCAATTTTTGTTTAAGCTTTAATTTATAAGGAAAAAGTCTGATTTTCATTTTATTATTTAATTAAAAACAAATGAATGACGTTGAATATGTCTATAAATAATTACTTACCTTTCTTCACTTTATTCCAAATCAAGAATAAATGAAAAAATAATGATGCTTAATATTTCTAGAAATTATTTAAAATATATGCCTTTGTTTTCATGGCCTACTAAAGCGAATATAGATAATAGAACCTAAAATATTTCAATTCAGTTGTTTTTCAAAGCCTTTCTTGATGAAGGTCAAGAATGTTTTGAAATTTCCCGTTTCACCTTATTACTAAATCAAGAATAAATTACGAAATAATGACGTTTAATATTTCTACATATTATTGAAAATATATGTTTTTGTTTCCATAGCCTGCTAAGGTGAATGTAGGTAATACACTGTGAAATATTTCAATTAAATTGTTTTTCCAGGCCTTAATTTATGAAGATCAAAAAAACTTTGAAATTTTAATTTTCACTTTATTATTAAATTAGGAATAAATGACAAAATAGTGACGTTTAATATTTCTAGACCTTTGTTTTCATGGCCTACTAGGGCGAATTTAGGTAAGTCCAGGTTAAATATTTCAATTCGATTGTTTCAAAGCCTTACTTGATGAAAATCAAAAATTCTTTGAAATTTCCTGTTTCACTTTACTACTAAATCAAGAATAAATAACAAAAAAATGAAGTTTAATATTTATGGAAATTATTAAAACCATATGCTTTTGATTCCATAGCCTACTAAAGTGGATGTAGGTAATGCAGCGTGAAATATTTCAATTCAATTGTTTTCCAAGACCTTAATTTATGAAGATCAAAAATGCTTTGAAATTTTCATTTTCACTCTATTATTAAATCTGAAATAAATGCCAAAATAATGTATAATATTTCTAGAAAATATTTAAAATATATGCCTCTGTTTTCATGGCCTGCTAAGGCAAATATAGGTTATACCGGGTGAAATATTTCAATTCAAATGTTTTTCAAAGCCTTACTTGATCAAGGTCAAAAATGATCTGAAATTTCCTATTTTACTTTATTACTAAATCAAGAGTAAATGACGAAATAATGACGTTTAATATGTCTAGACATTTTTAAAAATCTTTGCATTTGTTTTCATGGCCTACTAAGATCAATGCAGGTAATATGACATGAAATACTTATTTAATTTCAATTGTTTTTCAAAGCCTTTATTTATGAGTCAAAAATGCTTTGACATTTCCTGTTTCACTTCATTACTAAATCAAGAATAAATGACAAAATTATGAAGTTTAATATATATTTATATAAATTATTAAAAACATATGCTTTTGTTTCCATAGCCTTATACTAAAGTGAATGTAAGTAATGCACCGTGAAATATTTCAATTCAATTGTTTTTCAAGGCCTTAATTTATGAAGATGAAAAAAGCTATGCAATTTTCATTTTCACTTTATTATTAAATCAGGAATAAATGCCAAAGTAATGACGTTTAATATTTCTAGAAAGTATTTAAAATATATGCCTTTGTTTTCATGGCCTACTAAGGCGAATTTAAAGTCCACGTTAAATATTTCAATTCGATCGTTTTTCAAAGCCTTACTTGATGAAGCTCAAAAATGCTTTGAAATTTCCTGATCCACTTTATTACTAAATCAAGAATAAATGACGAAATAATGACGTTTAATATTTATAGAAATTATTAAAAATATATGCTTTTGTTTCCATCGCCTACTAAGGTGAATGTAGGTAATACACAGTGAAATATTTCAATTCAGTTGTTTTTCAAGGCCTTAATTTATGAAGATCAAAAAAGTTTTGAAATTTTAATTTTCACTTTATTATTAAATCAAGAATAAATGCCAAATAATGACGTTTAATATTTCTTGAATTTATTTAAAATATATGCCTTTGTTTACATGGCCTATAAATTATTTTGAAATATATGCCTTTGTTTACATGACCTACTAAGGCGAATGTAGGCAACACAACGTGAAATATTTCAATTCAATTGTTTTTCAAAGCCTTGACGTTTTGACGAATTTTCCAAATTCCTCTATATTTCGGAATCTAAAGACAATGTGACAACACTGTCGACGTCTCATTAAGGGCCTCTAAAACTCAAAATTTCAGTAATTGTTTCCTTCATTTTTTCGTAATTTCCATTTTTTTTGTGATAACAGCCTAAGACTGGCTCCCATATTTTAATATTGTTAAATGAGTGGCATTTTAAGGTTAGTTCGGATTAAGGTTAATTTATATACATATCCGGTGACCAACATCCAATGTAACCCCCTTATTTTAACCACAATTTTGATACTTAGAATATTAACGTAAGTAAAAATTGTATTATTTTGAGAGTAAGTATCAAATCTAGCTTAAACTAACCAAATTTTCTTTACTTTATGCATATGTTTTTCAATATTTGCATTCTGCTTTAAATTTCCTTTTTAATGATGGATCACAAGTTGACATTTCCATTAAAGATGGCGTTGATGCAGCCACTTTTCAAAAAATTAAAATGGCCGCCAGGTGAGGTTATCAATGGCAAACTTCAAGTTGTTTCTATTCTAGTTTTGTCAGCAATTAAATGCCATATTAATCTTTTTAAAATTTTAATTTTGGAGATTGACGTTGATACTATCACAAAGCGACCATTTTACTTTTTTAAAAATGGCTCCATCAACGCCATCTTTAATGCAAACGTCAACTTGTGACCCATCATTAAAAAGGAAATTTAAAGCAAAATGCGAATATTAAAATATATACTGGATATAGTAATGATATATCAGTACAATCTATTTCCCGACTGCTTTGAAATTTCCTCTTTCACTTTATTACTAAATCAAGAATAAATAACAAAATAATGACGTTAAATATTTCTAGACATTTTTAAAAATTTTTGTAAATTGTTTTCATGGCCTACTAAGACCAATGCAGATAATACGACATGAAATACTTATTTCATTTCAATTGTTTTTCAAAGCCTTTATTTATGAGAGTCAAAAATGCTTTGAAATTTTCTATTTCAATTTATTACTAAATCAAGAATAAATGAAAAAATAATGGCGTTTAATATTTCTGCAAATTACTAAAAATATATGCTTTTGTTTTTATAGCCTACTAAGATGCATGTAGGTAGTGCATCGTGAAATATATTTCAATTCAATTGTTTTTCAAAGCCTTGCTTAATAGGTTACAAATGTTTTGAAATTTCCTGTTTCACTTTATTACTAAATCAAGAATAAGTGACAAAATAATGACATTTAATATTTCTAGAAATTATTCAAAACATATGCGTTTGTTTCCATAGCCTATTAAAGTAAATGTAGTTAATGCACCGTAAAATATTTCAATTCAATTATTTTTCAAGGTCTTAATTTAGGAAGATTTTGATTTTCACTTTATTATTAAATCAAGAATAAATGACAAAGTAATGACGTTTAACATTTCTAAAAAGTATTTAAAATATATGCCTTTGTTTCATGGCCTACTAAGGCGAATTTAGGCAAGTCCACGTTAAATATTTCAATTCGATTGTTTTTCAAAGCCTTACTTGATAAAATCAAAAATGCTTTAAAATTTCCTGTTTCACTTTATTACTAAATCAAGAATAAATGACAAAATAATGAAGTTTAATATTTATGGAAATTATTAAAAACATATGTTTTTGATTCCATAGCCTACTAAAGTGGATGTCGGTAAGGCAGCGTGAAATATTTCAATTCAATTGTTTTTCAAGATCTTAATTTATGAAGATCAAAAAAGCTTTGAAATTTTCATTTTCACCTTATTATTAAATCAGGAATAAATGTCAAAGAAATAACGTTTAATATTTCTAGAAAATGTATGCCTTTGTTTTCATGGCCTACTAGGCGAATTTAGGTAAGTCCAGGTTAAATATTTCAATTCGATTGTTACAAAGCCTTACTTACTTGTTGAAAGTCAAAAATGCTTTGAAATTTCCTATTTCACTTTATTACTAAATCAGGAATAAATAACAAAATAATGACATTTAATACTTCTAGACATTTAAAAAAATGTTTTTATTGGTTTTCATAGCCTACTAAGATCAATGCAGGTAATAAGACATGAAATTTCATTTCAATTGTTTTTCAAAGCCTTTATTTATGAAAATCAAAAAAGCTTTGAAACCGCCATTTTCACTTTATTACTAAATCAAGAATAAATGACAAAATAATGAAGTTTAATATTTATGGAAATTATTAAAAACATGTGCTTCTGTTTCCATAGCCTACTAAGTGAATGTAGGTAATGCACCGTAAAATATTTCACTTCAATTGTTTTTCAAGGCCTTAATTTATGAAATGACGTTTAATATTTCTAGAAAATATATGCTTTTGTTTTCATGGCCTACTTAGGCGAATTTAGGTAAGTCCAGATTAAATATTTCAATTCGATTGTTACAAAGCCTTACTTACTTGTTGAAAGTCAAAAATGCTTTGAAATTTCCAGTTTCACTTTATTACTAAAACAAGAATATATGACAAAATAATGACATTTAATATTCTAGACATTTTTAAAAATGTTTTTATTGGTTTTCATGGCCTACTAAGATCAATGCAGGTAATAAGACATGAAATTTCATTTCAATTGTTTTTCAAAGCCTTTACTTATGAAAATCAAAAAAGCTTTGAAATTTACATTTTCACTTTATTACTAAATCAAGAATAAATGACGAAATAATGAAGTTTAATATTTATAGAAATTATTAAAAACATGTGCTTCTGTTTCCATAGCCTACCAAGTGAATGTAGGTAATGCACCGTAAAATATTTCAATTCAATTGTTTTTCAAGGCCTTAATTTATGAAGATCAAAAAAGCTTTGAAATTTTCATTTTCGCTTTATTATTACATCTGGAATAAATGCCAAAGTAATGACGTATAATATTTCTAGAAAATATTTAAAATATATGCCTTTGGTTTCATGGCTTACTAAGGCAAATACTAACGCGTTATACTACGTCAAAGATTTCAATCCAAATGTTTTTCAAAGCCTTACTTGATCAAGATCAAAAGTGCTCTGAAATTTCCTGTTTCACTTTATTACTAAATCAAGAATAAATGACAACATAATGACGTTTAATATTTCTAGACATTTTTAAAAATGTTTGCATTTGTTTTCATGGGCTACTAAGATCAATGCAGGTAATATGACATGCAATAGTTATTTCGTTTCAATTGTTTTTCAACGCCTTTTTTTATGGAAGTCAAAAATGCTTTGAAATTCCCTGCTTCACTTTATTACTAAATCAAGAAGAAGTGACACAATAAAGAAGTTTAATATTTATAGAAATTATTAAAAGCATATGCTTCTGTTTCCATAGCCTACTAAAGTGAATGTAGGTAATGCACCGTAAAATATTTCAATCCAATTGTTTTTCAATATCTTAATTTATGAAGATCAAACAAGATTTGAAATTTTAATTTTCAATCTATTATTAAATCAGGAATAAATGACAAAATAATAACGTTTAATATTTCTAGAAAGTATTTAAAATATATGCCTTTGATTTCATGACATACTAAGGCGAATTTAGGTAAGTCGACGTTAAATATTTCAATTCGATTGTTTCTCAGAGCCTTTTTTTTTGAAGGTCAAAAATGCTTTGAAATACCCTGCTTCACTTTATTACTAAATCAAGAATAAGTGACGCAATAAAGATGTTTAATATTTATAGAAAATATTAAAAACATATGCTTCGTGAAGTATTTCAATTCAATTGTTTTTCAAGGCCTTAATTTATGAAGATCAAAAAGTCGTGAAACTTTCATTTTTCACTTTATTAGTAAATCAAGAATAAATGACAAAGTGATGACGTTTCATATTTCTAGAAAATATTAAAAATATACCTATGCCTCTATTTTCATAGTCTACTAAGGTGAATACAGGTGATATAACGTGAAATATTTCAATTCAATTGTTTTTCAAAACCTGATTTATGACTGCCAAAAAAATTTTGAAATTAGCATTTGTCACTTTATAATCAAATTAAAAATTAATGACGTTTCTTGCTTCTAGCAATTATTGTTCAAAATATATGCTTTTGTTGCTGATATTTAATTAATTAATTTATGAAGGTCAAACACAGCTACAAAATGTCAATTTACTAAATCAAAAACAATTGATATAATAATGACGTTTAAGTAAAATGTATGACTTTGTTTATCATGGCCTATTAACTTAAGGAAACTTAATCAACTCAATCATTATTCAAAGCCTGCTTCATATCAACAGGAATAATCTCTTCAGCATCATTGCTTCTTCCAATTTATGAAGAAAATTTATTAAAAATATTATTGGCACAAAGCAAATGTCTCAGGCTAGTTTACGTAAATTTTACAAAAAAGTTGCGGTGCAATCGGCCCCAAAACTCCAAGATGTCACTTGAAAGGTACCTACCTTTTAAAAAGGCGCGAAACGTCTCGATAAGCCGCTTTAGACGAACTTCATGGTAATTAAATATAACGAAACTCCTTTGCGAACTCTGCCCGGCGACGTGTGTAACTTATCCGGATTACTCCGGAATTCGGCGATGTTCGATCAGGTGGCCCCGGTTCGGCTACTGAGGGCCCGCAACTTCTTCGGGAGCGCGGCTCTTTTTGCCGATGGAGGCGCGTGCTGGGGGTCGTTCTCGGGCGACCGCCCCTTTACAGGGCAGATGGGCGACAGGGCCGGCCTTGGACCGCTCATCCTTATATCCTGAAACGATGAAAGTAAAATTAATTAATTTTAAAACATTTGTATATTGGGTAGCCGATATAATGCCAACATGACGGAACTAGTTACTTAGTTTCCGACAGTTGGCAGTCGAGAAATTATTTGCTTTCAAATATTCATATTTTCACAGAAAAATGCAAAATCCGGATTAAAAATTACATTGACATATTTAATACTAAAGAGAAATCAATCGTATTAGATGCTTTGGCACGTCATCGATTTGAAGTTAGTGACGCATTGTACACCGCGCCTGTGACGTCACAATCTGAGGGCTGTGAATTCCGCTGGGTGACCATCTATTTGCATAAATTAGAATGCAAATGCCAGGGGTCGTGCAGGGGTTTTCGTATATTTTCGATCGAAAAAAATCGTTTTTTTTTAGTTGAAAATTTAGTTCAAACTATTTGCAATGTAAAAGTAGTATTGTGTATTGATAGTGGTTAGAACAGGCATATTTTGTTGATTTTTCGCAGTTTTTAATCTCTACAACTGGTTTGTTGTGTTTTATACTGTGTTATTTTGTGTTTTTCTGTATTATAACAATGCCTCGTACTTGCTGTTCACCAAAGTAAGTATAGAAATGGCATGAAAGAGGGTAAGCATTAGCATCTCCAAAGATGAGCAGTTACAAAGGAAATAGATTGCAGCCATACACCGAGAAGATGCTTTCAGTCCCACACCAAATACAGTGGTCTGTTCCCAACATTTTTGAGAGCCTGAAATAATTGCTGTTGATGACAAATGGCTCTGTCCTTACCTGTCCAAGAATTCCCATTCCCATTTCCAACCAGCCATCTTATGTGATTAGAAAAGTACCTAAAACAAGAGACTATCCTGAAGAGGGAAGACAGAGTCTGTTAGATAGGGATACACATAACTTTGAAATTTGGATGGATTCTGATAAAATAAGTGCTTTTAATCCCTTTTCATTGATTTTTTCATACCAAGAACCTGATTTTAACTTTAAAATATGTCAAAATGTTGCTATTTTTTTTAATAGATTGAGCTCTCCTCTTCCAAGTTTGAATGGATTCTAACTAAACAATCCACCTGTACCATTTGAAAGTTTGCTTAGTCATTTAAAGGGTTTCGATGAGAATTTCGTAAATAGTAAGAAAGAAGATGCCATAAATCTTGAAATTAGGGTCCTAGTCCTTGTTCTAGTTTTTCAGGGCATCACCTCGTGGATCATCTTGTGGATTCTCCTGACTGGCATTTCCTCTATGATCATCCTTCCTATCTTCTTCTTCAAGTGCCTATTCTTCCTGGTGGTCTTCTGCGATAAATTCTCCCTTGGAGAATGGACTTTGAAAGGTGATATTTGCTTACTTTTCTTATAATATGTCTGAGGTACTCAAGCTTCCTTCTCTTGATAGTGTTCATTACTTCCAAGTCCTTCTTCATTCTCTCCATCACTACCTTGTTGGTCACTCTGTCCACCCATGATATTCTCAGCATCCTCCTGTAAAGCCACATTTCGAAGGCTTCGAGTCTTCTTTGTGTTGCCTCGGTTAATGTCCATGACTCCATCCCATATAAAAGAATCGAGAAAATATAGCATCGGAGGTGTCTGATTTTGATGTCGATGTTGAGGTTGTGACTTTTAAACAGTTTATCCCTTGCTTTCTCTATTCTACACCTGATCTCCTGTGAATGGTCTCAATTATCATTGATCATGGTTAGGTGAACTGTGTTCCTGTGTCTATTGGTGTGCCGTTGATCGTTAAGCCGTATCTTCCACCAGTTTCTCTACTGATTACCATGAATTTGGTTTTACTAATGCTAATTTCTAAGCCATAGTTACTGCTGACGTATCTTATTTTGTTCATTAGTTCTTGTAAGTTGTTCATGTTGCCAGTGAAAACCACAGTATCATCTGCGTAGCGGATGTTGTTCATTCATTCGTTCTCCATTCAGCAAAATTCCTATGTCGGCATTGTCAAAGGCCTCTTTAAAGATATCCTCCGAGTAGAGATTAAATATGAGTGGTGACAGGATACAGCCCTGCCTAACTCCTCGAAGAATGTTTACTGTGTTGGTTTGATCTTCCATATTAATTTTAATAGTAGCTGATTGATTCCAGTAAAGATTTCGGATGATCCTTAGATATTTATCATATTTTCGTGTTTTATTCTATCGAACGCCTTCTGGTAGTCTATAAAACAGGCAAAAATATCACAGTTCATATCCCTACAGCGCTAGAACAATACTTGTAGCCAGAAAAGTGCATCTCTTGTACCCATGCCCTTCGTAAATCCAAATTGTGTATGTGACACTCTTTCCTTGCAGATCCTATAGATTCTTCGATGAATGATTTTGAGGAACAGCTTTAGCATGTGACTCATAAGACTAATTGTTCTGTAGTCATCACATGCTTTGGTCCCTGTTTCCTTGGTAACATTATAAATTCAAAGGTATCTAAGCCATTTTTTGGAATGTTCCCAGTATTGTAGATGCTATTAAAAATGCCAGTCAGGAATGTGATGGAGTCTCCGTCAAGAAGCCTGAGGAATTCCGATTGTACTCCTTCCGGCACTGGAGCCTTTCCTTCCCTTAGAGTATTAATGGCAGCTCTAACTTCTTCTCTCATAATATCAGGTCCGGACTCAGCCTGAATGGGGAGTGGGTCTCCACTTTCATCAAAAAACAACGGTTCTATATACTTCTTCCAAGTTTCTTTAATATCTTCTCTATCCACAATCAACTCCTGCATCATTTACAAGTTTTCGCACATTTTCCCACATCTTTCCTATGTTCCTGGTTATTTCTTGCGTCATCATCGTGTACTTGAAGAATTTCGTCGCTGTCTCCTGTAGTCTCTGTTCTAGCGGTCTTGTCCTGGCTTTTCTGGACAGTTGTCTCGTCGTCTTGAAATCCTCCTATCTGTAGTTCATGATTGTGCGTAGCAGTTTCCGTTCCAGCTTGTTGGTCTCCTTCCATACGGTGTCATAAGCCTTTTATAAGTCCAAAAATGCCGCTGTTGTCGTCTTCTTGATGTTGCTTCCTATCATTGCATGGTTCACTATTCTCACAAGCTGCATGGCTGTCGCTTTTCCTCGTTAAAATCCGAACTGCTCTGGTATGATGGTTCCTAGTGTTTGGAGCTCCGCGTTGATCCTTTTGTTGAGCACTCTTTCGAAGACCTTTCCGAGGGTGGGTAGCAGAGAGGTGGGTCTGTACGATGAGATTTGGCCCCTGTCCTTTCCTGGTTTGGCGATGACGATGATCCTGGCTGTCTTCCATGTCCTCGGGAAGTAGTGTAATCTGATGAGGCATTGATGATGTACCTTAGTTAGCTGAACAAGGGCTTTATTCGGCAGGAACCTGGCCTCCTTCATGACTATTCCGTCTGGTCCTGGTGTTTTGTACGGTCTGGTCTTGCTTATGATCCTCCTTAGCTTCATGGGGCTCGTGATTATCTTGATCGCGTCCTGCAGCGGCAGCGCTTCGATTTCGTCCGTTGTCCTCTGCACTCTTCTTCTTGTCCTGTCATCAGATAGATTGGCGAAGTATACATGAATGCCTCCGCCTTTTCTGTCCTGTCCGTGATAATGTAGTCTACGCCGTCTCTCGTCACCTTGATAGGGGGACTGTCCAGGGGCTTTTGTTGCTCTTAATTTTCTTGATGTGCTTCCAAATGTTGTTTTCTCGGCTTGCGGTTGTAATTCTGTTGTTCCAGGCCTCGTTGTTGTATGAATCCAGCATGGCTCGGGTAAGTTCGTATTTTTCCAGCTAAGCTGCTCTGGCGTTCGGGTCACGTGTATTTTGATATGTTCTGCGCAGTTGGTTTCTTCTTGCTATCTGTACGTAAGGGCGGCTTGCCATGCTTAAGGGCCGTGTTCCTGGGAATATTGTGTTCCTTTGCGGCGCTTATTATCCTGGTCATGACTTCTATGGCTTCCTCTATCTTTGCCGAGGTGTCCAAGTCGTTAGTTATCTGTACCTCCGCGTTGATTTCTCTCCTGAAGTTTGTTTCTGTATTTTTTGACGACGTTTTCTACTGTTTTTTGTCTCGTAACGTGAAAATTAACTTTTAGTCGATCAAAAATGTCCAAAGGCACCAAAAAGCAGTAAAAACCTCGCAACATCCACAAAAAACAATAGAAAACGTTTTTTGCTGTTTTTTTTTTAAGTGAAACGACTGTTTTTGTTGCTTTTTGCTGTCTGAATAGTAATTTTTGATCCGCTTAAATTAGTTTGGGTTAGTCAGTTATAATTATTATTGACATTGACTTCGCTGCATTCTAAAACGTTCGGCATTACTAAGAAACAGCAAAAATAGTTAAAACAACAAACACCGACAAAAAGAGGAGCAAATAAAATAAAAAACAACAAAAACTTAAAAAACGTCCTTAACTGTATTTTTGTATAATAAAAACGCCTTTTCTATTGCTTTTTGCTGTCTTTGCACAGTTATTTTCCATTAGCTAAAAGTTAATTGCATTTATATCACTCTTTACATATCTTTTATCCTTTCTAAAAAAAGGAGATTGAGCTTCTTATTTTGGCCACCCTGTACCTATTTACTTATAATTGTTATTGAGATCATTACGTTTAAAAATGTTTAATATTTCCTTACAGCATTTTTAAGAAACAGCAAAAACTGTTAAAACAGCAAACACTGATAAAAAGAACAGCAAAAAATGTAAATTCAGCAAAAACAGTAAAAATCAGCAGAAAACGACCTTTTTACTGCATTTCTTCACAATAAAAACGACTTTTCTACTATTTTTTTTTGTATTAAAACAATTATGAAGTTAACTTTTAGCATATCAAATATTACTGTCTACAGATAGCAACAATACCAAAAACAGTAAAACTCCATAAAAACAGTAGAAAACGTTATTTTTACTGATTTTTTTTCAGTGAAAATTACGTTTTTTACTATTTTTATCGATTTTTACTGTTTTTCCTGTCTTTGGATATTAATTTTTGATCGACTAAAAGTTAATTGCATATTTGTAAAATAAAAATATTTTAAATGGATGGAATTGTAATATGGAAACTGAATTTAAATTATTTTGGACTCCCTGTACATATTTAAATATAATTATTACTGACATTGACATCACTGCATTCTAAATCGTTTACCAATTGACTTCGGTTTTTTAAGAAACAGCAGAAACAGTTAAAGCAACAAACACCGACAAAGAAAGAGCAAAAAAAATAAAAATTGCCAAAAACGTGCTTTTTTACTCTATTTTTGTATAATAACTTTTCTATTTGTTTTTGTCGCTTTTTATTGATTTTGTTGCTTTTTGCTGTCTGTGCACAATTATTTTCGATTGGCTAAAAGTTAATTGAATTTAAATCACTCTTTACATATCTTTTATCCTTTCTAAAAAAGGAGATAGAGCTTCTTATTTTGGCCACCCTGTACATATTTACTTATAATTATTACTGAGATCATTACGCTTAAAAATGTTTAATATTTTCCTTCCGCAATTTTAAGAAACAGCAAAAACTGTTAAAACAGCAAACACTGATAAAAAGAACACCAAAAAATTGGAAAATCAGCAAAAACATTACATATCAGCAGAAAACGTCCTTTTTACTGCATTTCTTAACTGTAAAGACGACTTTTGAAAAATCAAAAAACAGAAAAAACAATAAAAACAGCAAAAACATTAAAAATAAGCAACTCTTTTTTTATAGTGAAAACGACATTTTCTGCTGTTTTTTGTCTATTTTACTGTTTTTGTTGCTTTGTTGTGTTTGTACAATCATTTTGGATCGGCTAAAAGTTAACTGTAAATTTGTAAAACAAAAATATTTTAAACCGTAATGTGGAAGCTCAGTTTAAATCACCCTTCATACATATCTGATACTTTCTAAAAAAAAGGATTTAGCTTTTTTTTTAACACCCTGTACATAATTACATAATTTTTTTAATTTATTACATTTTAAAACGTTTAACATTTCCCTTCAGCATTTTTAAAAAACAGCAAAAACAGTTAAAACAGCAAACTCTGATAAAAAGAGCAGAAAAAGAAACAGGAAAAACAGCAAAAACAGCAAAAATATTAAAAATCAACAGAAAACGACATTTTTACTTTATTTTTTCAGTGAAAATGACGTTTTCTACTATTTTTTACCTTTTTCCGGTTTTTGTGGTTTTGCTGTGTGGCGATCCTGCAGTTGTACATAACCCTAGGGGCCCCTCGCAGCAAAGCAAAGCAAAACCAAAATATAGTCGAACGAAATAAAGGCAAAGTTGAATAAAATATAAATGAAGTGAAACAAAATAAAACAAAAGCAAAACAAACTAAAATACAATAAAAATAAAGGAAAATAAAGTTAAATAAATGGAAAGTAGGCCGGCCGGTAAAATGGGTGGTTTTTGAATTATTGCGGTTTAATCAAAAAATTTTAATGTTATTATATTAATTACCAAATTTAAAGAGTTCAGCTTTTATCAGACGTCTTCTTGGATTTAATTTGCTACAACATTGAATTGAAATAAAATATAAAAACAAAGCAAAATATACTTGAATATAATAAAAGTAAATAACTATAATTAAAATGAAATAAAGTAAAATAAAATAAAAATAAATGAAGACTACTTCAAGTTTTAAGAAAATGTATTAGGACGATTAGGTTAATGACCTTGAGTAAAGGGGAAAATATTATTTAACTCAAATACTTCATAATTTTGTCAAAATGTATTAAAAGTGCTTTTCTAAGTTTAAGTGATTTTTAAGCAATTTTTGTGTAGTTTAAAGTCACTTTTACTATCTATAAATGACTTCAATAAAAAGTTTTGTTCAAAGTCGAGCATTAGTTCTTACTAATAACATCAACATCTCGCAGGTACCCTCAGATATTGCGGCCCTCAGATTATTAAATATTTTGCATATCAAAGTTTGATTAATATTAATATTTATTATAATTACATCTCTGTACCGACAGAAAGCAAGAGGTAAAAGTAACAAAAAAAAGTATAATAATTTGAGGTATAAAGTTGAGTATGTTGTACGAAACTCCGTCCCTGTTCCGATGTTGTCCTTTATCATCGTTAGCGTGAAGAGCACGAGGGCTACGTCGCGCCTCCTGCCATTGGCCTCGACCGGAGCTTCGGCGACTTACGATTGGCGGCACGTGCCCACGGCGTCACGTATTGGCTCCGGGACACCGGAGCCGAAAAAGTGCGCTTCCTGTCTTCCTCGCTTTTCGGTATTTACGCGACGGCGAACCGAACGGATAATATATCTCAAACTATTTTGAAAATATCACTAGTGTAATAAATGCCAATTATCTTAGTCAACGTTTTACTGGTTTAAGGATGGAGGAGGTAATTAATTTAGGTTTGAGCTCTGGTAATTTTCCTTTAAATATTGTCGCTATTCGAAAGTGTAAATTTACCATGCAACATGCAACAAACCATTGATCGTGAATTACTGTTAAAGATGAATACCACGACCTTACGTTTCAATGAATTCTTGTGGAGAAAATTGCCTTTATCAAAATGGAAATACAAGATTGCCTGAGCTATTCAATTTGTAAAAACTGACACCTGTCATCTCTCTGTTTTTACTATTTTTATATTATTGTACTGTATTTCTTTTATATTATTTTTTTATTTAACGTTATTTTCCTCCCTCATCAAATACTGATTTATAGAATATTCCTGAAATATAAAATGAAATTGTTCTTTACATTGCATGTAAAGATTTATCTACAATTAGACAGGATTCAAACGGCAAAAATTTAGATATAAAATATTATTTATCTTTATTTTCCTTTATTTTTATTTTATTTCAGTTTATTTTGCTTTTGTTTTATTTTATTTCACCTTATTTATATTTATTTACTTTCATTTACTAACCCAAACTATATTTTTCTTTGTTTTTATATTATTATTTTAATTCAATGTCGCAGCAAATTAAATCCGTGAAGGTGTCTAGTGAAAGCCGAACCCTTCAAATTAGGCAATTAATAGAATAACTTAGAATTTTTGGATTAAACGCCAATAATTCAATGTCAGAAAATATGGCAGCCTATTTTGCCAGCCTACCCTTCATTTATTTAACTTTATGTCCTTTTACGTTAGTTTATTTTGTTTCTGTCTTATTTTGTTTCACTTTATTTATATATTATTTAACTTTATATTTATATATCTTTATTTTATTCAACTATATTTTGGCTTTGTTTTTATACTTCTATTTCAATTCAAAATCGAGCTTTTTGGCCAAATTCCTAAGCGAATTAAAACCATGAAGATGTTTAATTAAAGCCGAAACTTTTAAATTTGGCAATTAAAATAATAAACATTTTGGATTAAATAGCAATAATTCAAAAACAGCCCATTTTACCGGCCTCTTTGTGAAAAGATTTATTTGACATTATGTACTTTTACTTTAGTTTATTTTGCTTTTGTTTTACTTTGTTTCACATTATTTAGTTTTTTTCTCACTTTAAATTTATATATCATATATCTATATTTTGGCATTGTTTTTATACTTTTATTTCAATTCAAAATCGAGCTTTTTGGATACATTTCTTAGCGAATTAAAACCATGACAATGTTTTAGTAAAAGTTGAAACCTTTAAATTTGGCGATTATTATTAATAACTTAGAATTTTTGGATTAATTCAAAAACAGAAAATGTGACAGTGTATTATACCGGCCTACCCTTTATTTATTTAACTTCATATATTTAATTTTTATTTTATATTAGTTTATTTTGTTTTTGTTTCACTTTATTTATTATTTATTTATTTTTATACTTATTTACTTTTATTGTGTTTAACTATATTTTGGATTTGTTTTTATATTTTTAATTCAATTCAAAGTCGAGCATTTTTGCCAAGTGTCTAAGTGAATTAAAACCATAAAGATGTCGAAACCTTTAAATTTGGTAGGTAATATAATAACCTAGAATTTTTGGATTAAAGGACGATAATACAAAAATAGCAAATATGACAGCTCATTTTTCTCGTATACCTCTCATTTATTTCCTTTTATTTTTATTTTATTTCAGCTTATTTTTCTTATGTCTCATTTAATTTCAATATATTTCTCGATATATCTATTTGGATTTCTGGATTAAACGATAATAATTCAGAAATAGAAAATTTGACAGCTCATTTTTTTCGTATACCTACTGCTCATCTATTACCTTTATTTCTTTTTATTTTTGTTTTATTTCAATTTATTTTTCTTTTGTCTTTTTTTACTTTCAATATAGCTATTTAGATATTTGGATTAAGCGATAATAATGCAAAAATAGAAAATTTGACAGCTCATTTTTCTAGTATACCTCTAATTTATTTAACTTCATTTCCTTTTATTTTTATTTTATTACAGTTTATTTTTCATATATCTGATTTAATTTCAATATATTTATTTAGATATCTGGATTAAGCGATACTAATTCAAACATAGAAAATTTTACAGTTCATTTTTCTCGAATACTTCTCATTTATTTAACTCTTTTTTCCTTCTATTTTTATTTTATTTCAGTTTATTTTTCTTTTGTCTTATTTAATTTCAATATATCAATTTGGATTTCTGGATTAACGATAATAATTCAAAAATAAAAAAATTGATGGGCCATTTTTCTCATATCCTACCCTTTATATATTTATTACCTGTATTTCCTTTTATTTTTATTTTATTTCAGTTTGTTTTCTTATGTCTTATTTAATTCCAATATATCAATTCGGACTTCTTGATAATAATTCAAAAATAGAACATTTTCCAGCTCATTTTTCTTGAATACCTCTCATTTATTTAACTGTTTTTCCTTTTACTTTTATTTTATTTCAGTTTATTTTTCTTTTGTCTTATTTAATTTCAATACATCTATTTAGATTTCTGGATTGAACGATAATAATTCAAAAATAGAAAATTTGACAGTTAACTTTTCTCGAATACCTCTCAGTTATTTAACTTTATTTCCTTTAATTTTTATTTTATTTCAACTTATTTTTCTTCTGCCTTATTTAATTTCAATATATCAATTTGGATTTCTGGATTAAATGATAATAATTCAAAAATAGAAAATTTGACAGCTCATTTTTCTCGAATACCTCTCATTTATTTAACTTTATTTCCTTTTATTTTTATTTCAATTCAGCGAATTTTTCTTCAGTCTTATTTAATTTCAATATATCAAACTGGATTTCTGGATTAAATGATAATAATTCAAAAATAGAAAATTTGACAGCTCATTTTTCTCGAATACCACTCATTTATTTAACTCTTTTCCTTTTATTTTAATTTTATTTCAGTTTATTTTCTTTTGTACTATTTAATTCCAGTATATCTATTTGGATTCCTGGATTAAACGATAATAATTCAAAAGTAAAACATTTGTCACCTCATTTTTCTCGTATACCTCTCATTTATTTAACTCTATTTTCTTTATTTTTATTTTATTTCAGTTTATTTTCTTTTATCTTATTTAATTCCAATATATTTATTTAGATGTCTGGATTAAGATTAAGCGATAATAATTCAAAAATAGAAAATTTGTCAGCTCATTTTTCTCGTATACTTCTCATTTATTTAACTTTATTTCCTTTTATTTTTATTTTATATCAGTTTAATTTTCTTTTATCTTATTTAATTTCAATATATCTATTTAGATGTCTGGATTAAGATTAAGCGATAATAATTCAAAAATAGAAAATTTGGCAGCTCATTTTTCTCGTATAGTTCTCATTTATTTAACTTTAATTCCTTTTATTTTTACTTTATTTCAGTTTAATTTTCTTTTATCTCATTTAATTCCAATATATCTATTTAGATGTCTGGATTAAGATTAAGCGATAATAATTCAAAAATAGAAAATGAGTCAGCTCATTTTTCTCGTATACTTCATTTATTTAACTTTATTTCCTTTTATTTTTATTTTATTTCAGTTTAATTTTCTTTTATCTTATTTAATTTCAATATATCAATTTGGATTCCTGGATTAAACGTAAATAATTCAAAAATAGAAAATTTTACAGCTCATTTTTCTCGAATACCTCTCATTTATTTAACTTTTTTCTTTTTATTTTTATTTTATTTCAGTTTATTTTTCTTTCGTCTTACTTAATTTCAATATATCTATTTAGATATCTGAATTAACAATAATTCAAAAATAGAAAATTTGACGGCTCATTTTCTCGAATGCCTCTCATTTATTTCACTTTTTTCCTTTTATATTACTTCAGTTTGTTTTCCTTTTGTCTTATTTATTTTCAATATATCAATTTGGATTTTTGGATTAAACGATAATAATTCAAAAATAGAAAATTTGACAGCTCATTTTTCTCGAATACCTTTTATTTATTTAACTCTTTTTCCTTTTACTTTTATTTTATTTCAGTTTATTTTTCTTTTGTCTTATTTAATCTTTATATATCAATTTGGATTTCGGGATTAAAAGATAATAATTCAAAGGTAGAAAATTTGACATTTAATTTCTCTCGAACCCCTCCCATTTATTTAATTATTCCTTTTATTTTTGTTTTATTTCAGTTTATTTTTCTTATGTCTTATTTAATTTCAATAAATCAATTTGGATTTCTGGATTAAACGATAATAATTTAAAAATAGAAAATTTGAGAGCTCATTTCTCTCATTCATTTAAATTTATTTCCTTTTATTTTTATTTTATTTCAGCTTATTTTTCTTTTGTCTCATTTAATTTTTATATATCTATTTGGATTTCTAGATTAAGCGACA
>JAEQML010057441.1:0-32157 GCA_016904865.1 Pissodes strobi
GACATTCACCAGCCGTCACTCGAACCGAAAATGCTCCATTGTGTCTGAACACGCCCCGTGTTGGGCTATATGTGATAAGATTGGATCAGCAGAAACAACTACTCCGAGAGCTAATACCCCTACCGGCATTGAATTATACAGTATAATTATGAAATTTAATATTTTTTCTTATTCTGTTTCGAAAACAAATAGTTTCGATAACCATTTTTAGTGTTCTTTTTTTTAGAGGGAGGGTTATTTGCCTTGGAGAAGGGGGCCTTCTTTTTCACATGTTTAAATGAACTGTTTTCCTTTTATTTTATGGAAGGTTACGATATCAAAAGGACGTACATTCGAGATATCCTGTATATGAACGGAATTTTGAAGAACTGTTTAGAATTAACATCCCATCCCAACGAAGTTGTGTGTTGGAATTTCCGTCAGAAAAAAAAACAGTTTTATTCACATTATACAAACACAATTTTTGAACTCGAAGCGCGTTTTGCTGGCTATGTTAGCACTCATACTTAATGCAATGCTACCAGGAACGCGTGTAATAAAATATGATAATCATCGATGTAATAAGCAATTAAATTTATATTGTATGTACGATCACAATGTGTGTTTATATGTGACAAGCGGGGCTGCTCTTTTAATTACGGCGAGTGACGCCCCCGCCATTTTGAGTTGCTACGGGATGTGGCTAATCAAATTCCATCATCCTCCTCCAGGCTGGAGAACACTGAAATACCAAGTCTGGAGATGATTAATGACAGACTGTGACAAGCGGGGCTGCATTGTATTAGCAGGCAGGAACGTCAAACTGAAAGGAATTTGATTATGGGGAGTGACGCCTTTGCCATTCCGTGTTGTCACAGGATGTGGCCCACCAAATCTCATCGTCCTCCAGGTTGGAGAACACCAAAGTACAAAGTCTTGAGCTGATCACTAGGGAGTGACCCAACAAACCTCATTCTCACCCCTTTCAGACTAGTGACCACCAAAGGATTAAGTCTGGGGCCGATGCTTTCAGTGGAAGCGATCCCAGGTGGTAAATACATAAGCCTACTCGCATCGTCTAGTGAAGGGCCCCACGAGAACTGGGAAGTGGTTCTTCGGAATCACGTTCCGCTTCCACGCTTGTGGTTCCAGTTTTCACAGTAGGAATATATAGACATGATGGCGACATCTGCAGGATCAAAACAATCCAGAGGTAAACTCCTCGGTCATGCAGATCTTCGGGCGCCGGGTGACTCTGCGGGCCCTTCATGCAATGATTCACATATAGCAAGGATACCGAACCAATTTAGAATAGATTTCTGCAACATAAGAGAACTAAATACAAATATTAATTCAGTACACCAACATCTACAATCAAATAGACCACACATATTAGCCCTTACAGAAACACAAGTATGTTCTACAAAAACAACAGTAAACTACGTCTACCTTGATTACGACCTACACTCTCGACTTAGACATAAGTTCGGAATATGCCTTTTTGTCCAAAGCTAACTTTCATCTCACCGCGAGGAAACACTCGAACCGAACAACCTTGACGTGATGTGGCTCAAGCACACTGCCAAAGGATTAACCCAGTTCATAAGATGTCTCTATGCCCTTCGAGCGATAGAGTCTATCAAAGCATTTTTAGAACACTAGATACCACTTTTGATTCAATATAGTTCGTCCTCTTTAACTCAGAAATAATCCTTCTGAGAAATTTCAATGCCCATAACACGAACTGGCTCAAACATCACCACAAGAACGACAACGAATGTAAAGAAGCTGAAATATTTGCCATCAGCTGCATGCTTACTCAACTTGTAGATGAACCAACTCGGATCTCAGAGAGTGGGGAATTTGCCGCTCTCCTGGATATTCTTCTAACCATAAATCCTGACCAGTACACAAATACAGTTGGTCCGCCATTAGGTACTTCATATCACAAACCTATTACAATGGTTTGTGAACTGCCACTCATACAGAAAGATCCACGATTGTCCCGTAAAATCTGGCATGATAATTTTGCAAACTGAGAGGATCAAAGGGAGTTCTGCCTAGATTTTCCTTGGCTCGACGTCGGCTTTGGCACTGACGACCCGTAGGACTGTTGCGAGGAGATTACACAGGTTATATCCTCAGGAATGGAAGCATACATCCCAAATTCCATCAAGACAAAAGGAAAGCCCTTGTTCGACAAAAATGCAAAAGAGCCGTAGGTAGGAAACAACAAGCCTACAAGTAGTGGCAGCAAAATCAGACCGCGGAAAGTCGCAATTAATCTAACGAACCACGAAACAAATGCAAACGTGTGATTGACGAAACTAAGAACAAACACAATCAAAGAACCAGGAATAAACGTTTGTTATGCATCAATGAATCCAGAAATTTCTGGCTGGTAGCAAAGGCAATACGTAATAACTTTACAAAAACGTCTCTTCCACCTTTGACAGACGAACGCGGCGTCACGGCGACAACAGCTAAGGAAAAAAGCAAACATGCTCGGCGAAATGTTTTCATCGCACTCTACCTTAAACATTCCCTCTGGCAAGGCTCTCCCCACCATATCCAACATCAACACTACCATTACAGAAGTTTAGTTTTACCACCATGACATTCGTAAAATCTTCAAAGAGCTAGATACGCAAAAGGCATCAATGCTAGATGGAATACCAGCCATGATGTTAAAGAAGTGCGCCAACGAACTAACACCCATTTATTCCAGACTTTTTTCTCTGACTCACCGAAAAGGGATCTACCCATCTTATTGGAAAGTCGCTCGAGCGCAACCTGTTCCAAAAAGAAAACCACGACCTCAAACTATCGCTCAATTGCCTTGCTTCCAATAATCTCAGCAACTACTCAAATACCTCGAGACCAACAGAATAATTAGCGATAACCAATACAGCTTCCATAAACAGAGATAGATAGGATATATATTGGCCTATGTCACTTATATATGGAATAGGGCAATTAAGAATTACGGCGAATACCGAGCGATTGCGCTGGATACGGATTGCCCAACAAACTGCCGTCCATCGGACTGCAGAACGATCTCTGCACGTTGCAGTTAATGGACACATTTCAGACATAATCAACATTGCCTCAGGGCCCAATACTGACATACCCCTGTTCCTGATATACATTACTGACCGAAACCAATAATCCTGTTTACAGTTTTGCTGATAACCTTATCACCCAATTTAGATCAGAAAATATTTTGCCAGCGACTGAGACTTATCAGTGCAGACAGAAGTACAGGGTGTCCCATTTTCGATGATATTACGGGGTATCTCACTTACGAGTACAGATAGACAGTTGCGGTTTTCGCAATACTGTGCTACTTTTTTGTGAAAAGAACGATGGTATAAACAAAATTTTCATAGCCCCTTCGTTTCTGAGATACAGGGCGAAATTGAAAATAATGCATTTTGGAACCCCCCTCGTATCTCCGTTATCCTTTAACACATCGCAAAGCTAAAAAAGTGGTCTTATACAGTTTTTGACGTAGAATCCAGTGGCGTGATCAGATTTTTGCCGTGAGCTGTCAATTTTTAGCTATAAATCAAACTTATGTTTTTTAAATGGAACACCCTGTATATTTTTGTTTCGATTGTTTGGAAATTTTATAAGCTTTATAAAAATATATAATACATTATATGTATTTTAAATAATAACCATAAAATTCATAATTTCACAAAATGTGGCTCGATACAACACTCTTGTATTTTTTTTTAATGTAACACCCTGTATATTTTTCTTTCATTTGGATGGAAATGTTATAAGCTTTATATACATATATAATACATGATATGTATTAAATAATAGCCTAAATCCATAATTTCACAAAATGTGTCTCTATACGACACTCTTGATGAGTATAGTATAAGCATTGTCTTTTAAACAACCGTATAAGTATTAGCAGGCAGAGACTATTAAGAACAATGGAATGGTAATTTTTTATAGGCAAGACCTTTCAGTGGCAAAATTTATATTTTCTGTGTAATATTGTATTTTTTACGATGGCTCAAAATGAAAATTATCAATATTTTTAAAAATATGACATGTTAGTCTGCTTTATATAGAGCAATGAAAACTTCCGTGAAGCTTCTCAGCTATATTCCAATAAGTTTGTTTGAATATTTATTTACCTTTTGACTTATTTGGTTTTATTTTTAAGTATCATTTTAATTTATAGATATTCCGAAAGAAGGCATCCAGATCTTTTAATCTTTTCCGGAATAAAGAAAAAAATTGGTATAACAAGGAACGTTGGCGTTGCCTCCGCCCTTACCGCGATTTTATTTATTATACGTTTTTGGTAGAGGCCGGATAAACGTTCCATGTTCTCTTTATTCCAGAAAACATTAAATGACCAGGTTGTCTTCTTTCAGAATATTCATAAATTAAAATGATACTTAAATAAAAAATAAACCCAAATAAGTCAAAAGGTAAATAAATATTCAAACAAACATATTGAATACCTAATAGTTGAGAAGCTTCAAGGGAGTTTTCATTGCTCTGTATGAAGCAGACTAATATGTCATATTTTTCAAAATATTCATAATTTTCGTTTTCAACCCTCGTAAAAAATACAATATTACACAGAAAATATAAATTTTGCCACTGACAGGTCTTGCCAATAAAAAATTTATCATTCTATTGCTCTGATAATCTCTGCCTACTAATACTTATAACGTTGTTTAAAAGATATATATAGAGATACATTTTGTGAAATTCTCAATTTTAGGCTTATTATTTAAAATACACATCATGTGTTAAATATTTTTGAAAAGCTTATAAAATTTCCATTCAAACGAAAGAAAAATATACAGGGTGTTCCATTTAAAAAAAACATAAGTTTGATTTATAGCTAAAAATTGACAGCTCACAGCAAAAATCTAATCACGCCACTGGATTCTACGTCAAAAACTGTATAAGAGCAATTTTTTAGCTTTGCGATATGTTAAAGGATAACGGAGATACGAGGGGGGTCCCAAAATGCGTTATTTTCAATTTCGCCCTGTATCTCAGAAACGCAGCGGGCTATGAAAATTTTGTTTATACCATCGTTCTTTTCACAAAAAAGTAGCACAGTATTGCGAAAACCGCAACTCTCTATTTTTACTCGTAAGTGAGATACCCCGTAATATCATCGAAAATGGGACACCCTGTACATTACAATAATAAACAAGATCAGGAGAAAGTTCGAACTGGGGGCGATAGGAATTTGGTCAAGTTCAACGCAGCAAAAACCCAAGCAGTCAAGTTTACTAAGATTATCGTCGACTTGGTGTAAAATATTAGTCGATATGCATTATTACTTCTAGTGGAGTTAGAGTTACCGGTCCAGTCCGTAATAGATAAGAGAAACATTAACTTAGATTTTGTATCCATAAGTTGTCAATTAGAAAATCCAAAAAATAGACCTAAGGAAACATTGTACTTAAAATGTAGCGCAAACTACTCTTTCATATCCCAGAAAGAATGAAAAACTGTGTATTATTTCAGTCAATTTCCTAGTTGCCTGCTTTCTTTCTGCTTGTGTTGTCTTTGACAGGTGCTTATTTATTCATTTCCGTAATTTCGAGTACATTTCTGCAATAATATGTAATACACATTATTGTAGTTTTGATGTGTAAACATCTTACGCGGTGATACGAGGGTAAATCTCGGCAAATTGGACGGAAATGTGGAAGCGGATGGGGACGGAAATGTGCAAGCGGCTGTGACATCGTAACCATGCGCAGTGATTTTACCAGGGCTGCTCAAATATTTGTACATGTCGATATAAGATATGTTTACACATCAGTATCTCGAGTATACTAGCAAACTCGCTAATTTTTTAATTGTTCAGTACGATATCATATTTATAACATTTAAAGCCAAAATATTAGAACTTGCCTTTATTTTTATCAGATGATACATCCATAATTAGCAACAGGACGTCATTCAGGTTTCAACGTTTTTAAATAAAATTAGAGCACTTATTTCAACAAAATTTAGTTATACAGTTTATAAAAGGGCCCATGGCAGATCGGCAGAGCTAATGCGCAATTCTCGTCACTGTCTTGTATAGAGCCACTGTAGTTTAGCCCTTTGAGAATCTACTCCCGCAGTTTTTTTCGAGCCGACCGACATCGACATGTAGAAATCCTCTAATTGATGGCACGACTTGTTACAAAAGCTAAAGGTGCGTTTACATCAGGAAAACCTATGGTCTAAACGTTGTAAAACATTTAAATTAAAATTACTATAATATGCATAATATTCTAAATACATCTAATCTATCACACCAAACTTTTTGTATAATTCGTTATTTAAGTAAACTTTTCTAGAGTTCACGATGACTATGAAAGTGGTATTTAAAATGATGGATGCTCAAGCTCAAGTAAACAAATAACTCAGTTTATAAGACGTTATAGCGGCTACGTTTAAAGTCTGCGTTAGGTGGAATATGCCCACTTACAATATATGAATATATTACTTTTTATACGACAAACATCATACCAATCCATTTTCCATTTTCCTTTTCAAATTTGATTCTGAACTTTGGTCTTCAGGTGGAATATAAAAAAGGAATTTCGATGTTAAAATATACACGCGCGTAGAGGAGGAAATATGTCATCATTTGCACCCTATAAAAAGGGATATTTGCCCAAAGTAAAAAGATGGGTAGGGCTTGTCCTAATTTGTCGTAAAAGATGTCTCTTGGAAAGTAAAAAATTGCCCCTATTTGTTTTGTACGCTTGGCCGCATAATTCACTTGTTATTTGTTCTGTAGTTCTTTACAGTAGGATTTTTAGCTTTGAAATATAGGAAACATATTACTGACATTTTCTATTTTAGAGAATAGTTTAATTTTAGTCCATTTTGCTCTTTTAAATATAAATAGGCACCGAACCGGATATTATCAGGAATTCTGCTTCATAACTTACTACAGAAGCTAACGGTAATTAATTTTTTTCAACCGGACATGCTATAAAAGATCTCTGCTCACTTTGAATGTTGTACTAAGGTAGGCAGTACCTACGTTTCTTAAATCAAGTCAATCAAAGTCAAAGTCAAAAAGTCAAAAAAGCAGCTTTATTGTATAAAGAATTGTTTCTCATTTACAAAGCTGCTAAAGGAATATCCTAATCTTATCGGTTAAAATGCACAAAACAAAAGGAAGAGGAAAACATAACATATGGGCAAAACAAATTTAAGAAACATAAAACAATTAAAATCAATGTCAAAGTTTAATATCATTAAAATTTGCGACAGAGGCCGAATGCTTATCATTATTCTATTTACATTATGGAAGATCATCCATACTAAAATAAACCCTAGCACAAACACTGAATATTATTAAATAGTGCGAAAATTATTCATGTACAGGGTGGCTCGAATTCGTGTCTATGTAAGGGGAACTCGAAAACCGTAAGAGATACAGTGTCGGTCAAAGTAGGGCAAAATTGCGCATTTAGGTGCCCAACAGTATACCGTTTAGAAAACTTTAAAAATCCGAGTATTTCCGTAGATATCCGGAAAAAACCCGAAATTTTGAAGAATTGTTTTATTTTTTTCCTGGGCTTATTTAAAAACGGATTTCAAATTGATTTCACATTTGCATTACCACTTTTCCGCTTTATACAATAGTGGTACCCAGTTTGAAATCCGACGTTTCCTCTTCAAGGGATCATCATCAACTTTCTTTTTTTCAATACAAACTTTAATTTTTTCATCGTTTTTCAGATGATATTGGCGTTATTAATATGAGCATGTTTTAATTTTTTTTTTATTATTTTTTTTTTATTATTTTTTAAATTATTTATTTTGCTTTGGCGTAATTTTAATAGTATAATTTACTTTTGAAATTTTTATATTCTATAAAAATATTTTATTTTGTTTTTGTGTTGTGTTGTTCAGTTAGTTTCATTGACAAATAAATGAAGTAGAAGTGGAAATGTTATGCATCAGACTAGGGAGTTTTATGGTATTTTAGACTGTTCCCTTCTTATTGGTGATCATAATATTAATATTATTGTCTTAATGTTTTATTGGATCCGATGTCATTTGTAACGCCAGATGTTATTACTGCCCTAGTGCGAATATTTAGATTTAACAAATTATAATTCATCTAAAATTATTATTATATAACATTTTGAATTACTTTAGGCAAATATATATCCATAAGATTCCCATTATATTGGGCAGAATAATTATTGGTATAAATATTGCAAAATATTAAAGACCTTTTAAATTATTATCCGAGTAAAGTTCCATCCTAAAGCTCAATAAACACGATATGGTGTAGCACTTTTATTTATCATGCATTTTAATTCAAACTTTCAGCTTTAGATAACGAGTTTATTATTATTATTTTTTCATTTCTGTGTCTAACTGATGCGCAAAAATTCCGGTTTCGAATTAGTATAGTATCACGTAGTATCATTATAAATTGTTGATGTTCTGTGTTAAATAATTGTTTATTTGTTAAAAGTTGAAAATATTTTATCTTTGCACTAAGCAACTTGTTTGCGTAATAGTTGATGACCATATTCTCGTAAAATATAATTTTACTATTTTTTTATTTTTAATACGACGTCAAATTTTCCACTTAATACAAAAAAAAAACAAAATAAAATGTTTTGATAGAATATAATTATTTCAAAAATACCCACCTTAAATTATTTAAAATTACGCCAAAGCAAAATATATAATTTAAAAAAAAAATACTTAAAATAAAATAAAAAAAAATAAAATCACATACTCATATTAATAACGCCAATACCATCTGAAAAACGATAAAAAAAAAGTTTGTATTTAAAAAAAGAAAGTTGATGATGATCTCTTAAAGATGAAACGTCGGATTTCAAACTGGATATCATAATTGGATAAAGCGGTAAAAGTGGCAATGTAAAAGTGCAATTCAATTTGAAATCCGTTTTTAAATAAGCCCAGGGAAAAAGTAAAACGATTTTTCAAAATCTCGGTTTTTTCCCGGATATCTCCGGAAATACTTGCGTAACTTTCTAAACGGCATATTGTTAGGCACCTAAATGCGCAATTTTGCCTTAATTTGACCGACACTGTATCTCTTACGGTTTTCGAGTTTCCCATACATAGACACGAATTCGAGCCACCCTGTACAGATGGTAAAGCACAACACCCAGAAGAACAGACATTTATAATTAGCAAATTATTGATTATTCAAAGCGGTCCTGAAAGAACTCATCCAATGTATAATAAGCCTTGGGGATTAAAAGTGCTTTAACCTCTCTTCTAAATTTCTTGTCATTTTAAATCTTTCTTACTTGTAGTGGAAACTGATTAAATATTCTCTTATTGTCATAAATTATGGAGTTTTTGAACTGACTGGAATGCGGAATTGGTAAACCTATTCTATATGTTTGGCGAGTATTAAACACTGGGGCCGAACGAATCTCACCCTTAAACTTCTTGCCTATCAGACAAGCAGTCTCAAGAATAAACAAACTGGATAATGTTAAAAGTTTATGATTTCGAACGAGTGGCTTACAGGAATCTCTAATTTTAGCTATACACATATACTTCACAGCTCTCTTTTGTAATACAAATATTGCATTGAATAGACATTTGGAACAAAATTCCCAAAAGCATACACCATATCTCAAATGAGATTCAATAAGTGAAAAATATGCGCTTCTTGTGGCTGTTAAGTTATTTGATATTGTCAAAGAGGAATTTGGGCGCTTCCCAGAGGAGTGCTACTGAGTGGGATTACTGGCGGCGTTCCTCCTTGAGCTGGGGGTTGTATATCAGATGGAATAACGACTCGCTTAATTCGAAACAAACTGTACGTATATTGGTCTTCAGATACAGGAAGGAATGCACTTAGAATGACGACTATGTTTGAATACAATTTACTAGAATAGCATAGCATAGAACGCATGACCATTCGATGAGGACTGACCGGACTCGGCCTATTCGGCTCCCTTGAGTTTACTTTTAGTTTAAATTGTTATGAGCGTTTTGATTCGCTTCAGTTATATTGGTATGCTTTAATTAGGTTTCACTTTTATCTACGGTTCACTTTACTTTTTACTTTACGTTTTACTTTACTTTTACACTTTACTTTTACACTGACGTAACTTTAGGGGAGGTTTGATCTTGGTTCCCAGAGAAGCGTTTGACCTTAATTAAAAGGGAACTATTTAACCAGATAATCAGGATCGGGAGAGTTTGAGCTTACAGGAGGAGCGTTTAGCCTTAATTAAAAGGCAACTACTCAACTAGATAAGTTGTCGTCTACTTGATTTGCCCGTTCTTTTATACTAAATTTTGTTGATATTTGACTGATTGTTTTTAAAACAATGTTTAGATAATACTCATAATATTTGATCCTTCAATGTCAAGTATCAAGTTCAAACATTGGACTGAGTGTTCTTTTGTTATTACGCTTTCTAGTTTACACACGCCCCCCTCCAACTAGCATTGGTCCCCAATGCAAAACATCTTTACGGCTCGAAAGTTCAAAAAGGAAAGAATCTGCTCACTAAATAAAGACTTGATTGAGAAAAGAAGTAACTAAATTCGATATCTTAGAGACGCTCAAAAATTCATTTTTGATGAGTATGTTCAAAAAGGAGTGGAACCCCCTTAAATAATAATAACTAGCTAACCTCAATGTTCGAATAGTCATATCGTTCTGTACCTACTTAAATTTAGGTTATGTCTGAGCACTATATATTCTTGACATAGTTCGGTCCTGGATTCCAGCCAAGGGGTCTCGATCTGCGTCCTTACTAAATTTAGAATCTTTGTCGGTCTCCTTTTTGGCTGCTGTTAATATCAGGACTCCATCGCCATTGACTAGTGAGTGCTTCAAGTACATGTAGCAAATATAAACCAAGTATAAGTGCTTAATATTAACATTTTGTATTCTATCTTAAAAAAAAACTTTTTAAACGACTGTCATTTCAATTTTTTATCATCCAGTACTAATTCGTATTTAAAATCATACAGCATATTTTTATTAAGTGGTGCCCGAAACATATGCAAGTATCATAGGTATTATTTTTTAGTTGGTCTGCCGTGTATGTGTAGCCGAAATTGAACATTGCTCTAAATATTATTAAAAAACATATTGGTGTTAAAACAATCGAGAACTATTTTTTGATACCTTCCTGACCCAGTATCCCGTTATATACTGTATCCTATATATTTCCAATAATTAAAAAAAAATGCCTTTTGGTCGTATTTTTCTTTGTGTCTTAGAATTTAAAGTGTACATGATGGAAGTGTCCTGCCGTAAGTAAAAAAAATGTATAATCCCTTATAAAATTTTCTCATGTTGTTTTACTGTCGTATTATTTCACCCGCTTTTTTCTGTTAAAGAGAGAAGATTTCTCGTGCATACCGTAGAGAACCCAGGCGTGAACTCCCTTACGGTAAGAATTCACATTTCTTCTATTTTTTTTTTGTCGAACGGTGTGCCCTTCTATATGTTTCTCATTTCTCTTTGTAGAGCTGCGAGTTTTCCATTATGTATTTCCGGGTGGTCCGAGATCAGGCGTGGCCCCCGGAAATTCCGGCAGGACACCAGCTCACATGTTTTTTATTATCTATATTTGTTTTCCACTAATTATTTCCATTATATTTATTATTATTATTTTTTTCCCTCTGTATATTATTCCCATATATATTTATTTTACACTAATCATTGGTTTTTTATTTTTTAACATAAAATCGCCGGCTGATATTTCCATAAATTATAATACGCTTAAAATTATATTCAAATTATCTGTATTATATTTAGGTATTAGTATGTCCTAGCTTATGTTAAAATTACGTATACCTACCAGTGCATATTTCTATTTCAACTATTGTCAGCGAATTCCAAGTCCATGGCTTGCTTGTTTATTTTTTGAAACGTACATCGTTACTCTCTGTCAGTGTGTTGGATTTTGTTTCTCTTAAACATAATAACAAAAATTAGCACGTAAACTTGGTCTGCCTTGAGAAATATTGTCGACTATTTGTGATTATATAACATTGATATGTTTATTACGTTGATGATAAACATTGCCGGAATTGTTTAAAAATAACAGTAGATATTTAATACCTGTATACGTAATTTACAGTGACGTCAATTATGTTGCTTTGACTGATGATATTATTTGAATACTAGTATTTTTAATTATTATCTCCCCTGGAATATGGCCAATATCTAAAGAAGACAATTGAATATTTTTTCGGTGTAAATTACCTATACAAGTTACAATTTTTTCGCTTAATTTGTAAAACATGGTCGGTATACTTATGTTTAATTTATCATTAATAATAGGTGCCTTTTACAAGATTTATGCTGCTGTCTGTATGGTCGTGTAGATTTAGAATTGTATGTAATGTACGACTGTAATTCTTCTTATTTCATCCATGGTTATTTATTTATATCTATTTACTTAATCTAAATTTTCTGCTATCTATATGCTATTTATTTTCTTATATCTATGTTTCTATATGCTACGGCGCCGTATTTTAATTCCTTATTTTATCCTATCTTATGTTCTATGTCTTCATAGTACATTTTTATACATAATTATTTATTTATGTTTGTCTACATATTATTATTTTGTCTATAGATTTTAACTATCTCTATGTATTCTCTATGTTTTGTGCTGACACTTTTGTTATGTATTCTCTTTAATATTACTTCCTATTTTTAACTCTTAATTTATCCTTTATTTCTATTTTACTATCTTTATATATACATATTAAAAATAAAAAATAGTATACCTACAAGGGTTAATAGAATCATATTTGTGATTATTGTGACATGTTATATAAACTTACTATGCGTAAAGTCTTGAATAATAGTATTGTGATTGGCTACAGCTTTCTAATACAGAAAACTAATAGAATACCGGTTGCAGGTATAAGTAGCTATTTATCATTATTAGAGAATTCTTCATCTGTTTTAACAGCTAAGAGGACGCAACAGGAACTAATATTTTATTATTTTTATTTGGATATACCTTTATCATCAAACGAAGCATTATATAAAAATAAGTTAGAATTAAGCACTAGTATAAATAGTTTTTGTAGGAATATTATATCATTATTAGATTTTTCTGCTATTAATAAATTAGTAATAGATTGGATAGAAAATTAAAATGTCTGTCTTACCAACCAATTTGAATGAAATGAAAATCAATAAAGAATTTTCTGCTACCTTTTTAGTAGGAACGGGTGCTTCAGAAGGCACTAAACCAACCGCAGTTTTAGGAGAAATACTGGCTGCTGTTGGTATCGGGGGTAGTCTGGTAAAGATTCCTATAGAGATGGAGAAATTGTGGTTGATTATGATTTTCCTTTTGCACAGAACGCATCAGCAACAGCAGATGGTGCAAATTCGGGACACCCTGTACATGTGATGTATAGTATGTTGTCAAAATATTATATTGAACAAAAGAAACGTAGAGCTGGTAGCAAAGTGCAATTGACTGTAAATATAGGCAATGGTAGCACTATTTCTCATTCTTTTTATAATTTAACAGGCATGAATATAAATACTAAATCTAATAATGTTCAAAGAGACAATGATGTTATACATGCTGCTATTTTATGGCAGCATATGCTAGTAAAGGGAATGAGAAAACATGGTTTTGCTGGAATGCACCCTTTGTCTAGAGTTGCTACATCTGAAAACAATATTAAAAGAATGTCAGATTATATTAATTCTTCAAACAAGTTTGCATTAATTCACAAAAAAGCAGGAATACCTGGAGTGGTCAAAATGTTTAATTTGGCTTGCTCATGGAAATCTCATCAATTTTCTAGTGAGACTGATTTGTATATTCCTGAATTAGCTGCGGCTTGTTTGATTACAAGTAGTGTTATGTCAAGTCCAAAGGTGTCTAATGAACTCATACAAATTACAAATGATGCTTTGAAAAAAATATCTAAATCATTATTAGAGAGTTCTTCATCTGTTAGTGTAAAATAAACCCCTTGCTAGGTTTATGAGGCCTGTAGTCCAATCTTTTTGGATGCCGTTGTTTTGTGACCCTGTGTCTATCACTGCTGATATCTGCTTATTATTTAATGTACAGGGTGTCCCAAATTCGAGCCTCATCATTGGGATCTCGGAAACTAGGAGAGATACGAGGTCGGTTAAATGGAGGCAAAGTTGCGCAATTTGATGCTGATCCAAATGCCACCTCAAAAGTTAAAAAATTCCGAATACTTCCGAAGATATTTAGAAAAAAGCGAATATTCGCGATCTCATTTTTATTTTTTTATGACTCTATTTGAATAGATATAACAAAATAAATTTCACATTCTCATTGCTACTTTTTCTGTCCTACAAGATGGTGTTATCAGATTTTCAAACCGACGTTTCGTCTTTGAGCTGCCATAATCAACTTTGTTTTTTTAAATACGGCCCTGGATTTTTTATTACGGACTTTAAGAGCTTCTAATGTCCCAAAACCAATGATGTATCACACTTATTCGAAAAATTAATTTTAATGATTTCCTGGTAAAATCTTACCAAAAATCTGTTTTCTGTCTCTCTCTAACACATGAGGTCTTATGGGAAATTACATTAATATAAATTTTTCGAATAAGCCCAATACATCATTGGTTTTGGAACTTTAGATGCTCTTAAAATCCGTAATAAAAAATCCAGAGCCGTATTTAAAAAAACAAAGTTGATGATGGCAGCTCAAAGACGAAACGTCGGTTTGAAAATCTGATAACACCATCTTATAGAACAGAAAAAGTAGCAATGAGAATGTGAAATGGATTTTGTTATATCTATTCAAATAGAGTCATAAAAAAATTAAAATTAAATCGCGAATATTCGTTTTTTTCCAAAAATCTTCGTAAATATTCGGAATTTTTAAACTTTTAAGATGGCATTTTGATCAGCATCAAATTGCACAACTTTGCCTCCATTTAACCGACCTCGTATCTCTTCTAGTTTCCGAGATCCCAATGATGAGGCTCGAATTTGGGACACCCTGTACATGTGATGTATAGTATGCCCTTTTTATCTTTGTACCCCTTTGCTAGGATGGCTGGGGTTCCTAATTCTGCCATCCGCTGGCGTTTGGGTATCTCCTTTGACAAGACGCTGCAAAGTGTCCCAATTTGCCGCAAACGTAGCATGTTTGAGGGTTGGGTCTATTTCTGTATTGTGGCTGATTATTACTTTTTCTACTATAGTGGTTTTGATTTAAGATATTAGGTTTACATCCCTGGGGACCCCTTGGGCCATTAGGCTGGTTGTGTGGTCTTTCTGCCAGGGCTTTTAGCGCATCTAAGTCCTGCGGTTGGGAGTTTGGCGGACTCGTTAGCCAATAGAAGTGATAATTGTTTTCTTCTGTTAGGCCTTCGCTGAAATTTTTTATGAATTCCTCTAAGTTCATATTAGTTTTGTATTCGTGATATAGTACTCTAAGTTCATAAAGATAATTTACTACTAGCTCGTTGTGATGTTGTTTTCTGTCTTCTACTTCCTTTTTTAAGGATGCATGAAAATTGATATCCTCGAATTCCCGTATAAAATCGGCACGTAGGTCGTCCCACCCATTGTTTTGGTTTGCAGTTGTATATTCCTCGAAGCAGAGGTTGGCCGCTCCATCCAAAAATGTTCCAAAATAGGCAATCTTTAACGCGTCATCTGCAAGTGTGGAATGTCAGTGGGCTTATAAATTGTGGCATTGCTGCTTTCTTCGCAGTTGCCAGTGCGTTAGTTATTGTTACGTTTGCCATATTTGTATTGATTTTTGATTGGAGTTTGGTATTGTCCTGGGGATCTAAGCTACTGCTTAATATTCCTGTCGTCACAGTATTTGTAGTTTCCTCGTTCTTTTGGCCGTTCTGTAGAATTGCCTTTGCTGGCTTTGCGAGTGAGATGAGTTTTTTGACGCTGCGAAGATAGCGTTTGGTTTGGCTGTGCTGCTATGAGGTAATAGGAGATCGTCGACTGGCGTGTTGGATTGACTCTTAGAGCGTAGATATTGTTTTTTATCTGACATTCGACTATTATGTGTTTGCAAGAAGGTAATTGCAACTGCTTTCGCCAAAATGTCCAGAAGACGGGTTGGTGCTGCTTTCCAATGACTCACGCAAACAATTTGGACTAGATGACTCTCGAATAGACTGGTACTCACAATTACTTTGTTGATTAAAACAGAGACATGATTTAAAAAATTTTCTCAGATCTATGACAACTATTTTTTAAGAAGATGACACACAAAAATAAATGATCTCATGGGCCATCACGACGGCGACGGCTTGGCGGACAAGGGTTAACTCGAGACTGACGAGTATTATTTTTCAAGTGGAACAGGGTCCTGGCTGGATAAATCCTGATGAGTCTCTAGTCCTTGGCCCTACGTACGGGGATCAAACGGCTGCCTCCACCACGTGTCAAAGAGGATTTTGGGCGCTTCCCAGAGGAGTGCTACTGAGTGGGATTACTGGCGGCGTTCCTCCTTGAGCTGGGGGTTGTATATCAAATGGAATAACGACTCGCTTAATTCGAAATAAACTGTACGTATATTGGTATTCAGATACAGGAAGAAATGCACTTAGAATGACGACTATGTTTGAATACAATTTATTAGAATAGCATAGAACGATAACCATTCGATGAGGACTGACCGGACTCGACCTATTCGGCTCCCTTGAGTTTACTTTAAGTTTAAATTGTTATGAACGTTTTGATTCGTTTCAGTTATATAGGTATGGTTTAATTAGGTTTCACTTTTATCTACGGTTCACTTTACTTTTTACTTTACGTTTTACTTTATTTTTACGCTGACGTAAGTTTAGGGGAGGTTTGATCTTGGCTCCCAGAGAAGCGTTTGGCCTTAATTAAAAGGGAACTACTAAACCAGAAAGTCAAGATCGGGAGGTTGACCTTGGTTACCATAAAAGCGTTTGGCCTTAATTAAAAGGGAACTACTTAACCAGATAGTCAAGGTCGGGAGGTTTGACCCTGGTAACCAAAAAAGCGTTTGGCCTTAATTAAAAGGGAACTACTTAACCAGATAATCAGGATCGGGAGGGTTTGAGCTTACAGGAGGAGCGTTTTGCCTTAATTAAAAGGGAACTACTCAACCAGATAAGTTGTCGTCTACTTGATTTGCCCGTTCTTTTATACTAAATTTTGTTGATATTTGACTGATTGTTTTTTAAACATGTTTAGATAATACTCATAATATTTGATCCTTCAATGACAAGTATCAAGTTCAAACATTAGACTGAGTGTTCTGTTGTTATTACGCTTTCTAGTTTACACAATATTATTCTAACTGCATAACAGTTGGAAGCTAATTTTTTGCTGAGATAGGTAATATGCTGTTCAAACTTTAGTTTATCATCTATATATAAACCTAGAAACTTATTTACGCACTCACCGCTTACTGTTTGGATACCAACATTTATTTCATTAAATATGCATTTAAGTCATTATATGAAAATTTGTAACATTCAAAGATAACAAGTTTGCATCAGCCCATTCCTTCACCCTGGTCAGATCATTTTCAACATCTTTCTCAAGCTGATCCGTAGCTCTGCCCGTCCAAAGTATCGTAGAATCATCCGCAAACAGAGTGAATCTACCCCTGATATTAATTTAAGTTAAGTCATTAATGTACAACAAGAACAACAATGGACCGAGAACATACCCCTGAAGCACTCCAGAGTGGATTTCCATTTCATTAGAAGAGTTATTGTTGAAGATTACAATTTGAAAGCGGCCAGTCAAATACGATCTAAACCATGTTAGGGCTGGTCCCCTTATCCCATACTTCTCGAGTTTCCACAGCAATATGTCATGATTGACGCAGTCGAATGCCTTAGACAAATCACAGAACACCGCTGCGGCTACATCACCGCTATTAAGGCTCAGATATAAATGTTCAAGAAATGCAAACATAGCGTCATTTGTATCCTTCGAGTTCAGCTCGAGCCATACTGTTGTGCACAAAGTAAATTATTTCTATTTAAAAAAGACAGTAAACGTTTTGTTCACTAGTTTTTACTATTTTTGACAAGGTTGGCAGCAAAGAAATTGGTCTGAAATTTGAGGCAGAGTTAGAATCACCTCCCTTATATAACGGCACAACAGTAGTCCTCTTCAGACAGGGCGAAAAAACACCCTCGAAAAATGATTGATTTATGGAACCAGCCAGAACTTCCAGCGCTGCATTTGGAAGATGCAAAAAAAAATTAGAGAGAGTTCATCCCAGCCCGCTGAGTTCTTGTGACTTATTTCACCAAAGGTATCTCTAACTTCTTCCAGGTGTGTGGGACTAAGAAAAAATTATTGAGTTACATTAACGCCGCCCAAGAATTGAGTAAAATCGTGATTGGAAGTTTTTCTGCTACTGAGACTATCAGCCAAAAAACAATAGAAATTATTTAGTTCATTACAATTTAAGCTGGTTTCGACATGAATGCCATTATTCTCTCCCCTCAAGTCGTTCACGATTTTTCAAGTTTCTTTATGTTTGTTTTTTGAATTGAAATCACATTTGTAAATTTCAAAAAAACATATACGAATAATCACAATCGTGCTGATTGTAAACGAACGATTTTTTAATGCCTTTAATATTTATAAATATAAAAAGATCTACATTTGCACTTTAAAATATTTTATATAACTGGATTTTAATAAGTTGTGTTATTATTCAGTCACAAAGTTGTTTTGAGTACTCTAGTTATACTTAAATACTATTTGTAATCTAACCTCCTCTAAAGTAAGTTTTTTATGGGTATATATCTTACGCGGCGGTATGAGGGTAAATCTGGAAAATGGACGGAAGTGTGAAACGCGGATGTGACATCATAACCATGCGCAGTCTAGTTCAGCGCTTCCTTGTAAAGCGACTAGCGGATAAGGAAAGCTTGCAAATTACATTCCCGACTTGTCGGAAGGCATCTGGTGTTTTCTTTAGATTGTTTTCCTATTTTACCTATGTCTTTACGATTGAATGAATTGCTTAAAATTGCTCTGGTGGTTCAGTAGTTAAGGTGCTAGACCTCTGGTTCGGCGGCCCGGATTCGATTTCCGATGGTGTTTTTTTAATTTTCTTGAGGTTATATTTGTAAAAAGTTTTTGGGGATTCCTTGGGTTAGTTTTGGTTACTTTTGTTTAGTTTTTGTTCGTTGTGCCCCTGTAGCGAGCGGAGGGCTATAAGTGAATATTAGACATTCTAATGCAAACGTTACAAATGTAAACATTAAACAACGCACGTCAGGCGGTTTCTGTGACGGGAATGTGTTGTGCAGAAGGTCTGTACCCGTTAGTGTAAAACGTGTTCTTTCTAACGGCAGAATATAAGCAACCAATTCCAAATAAGTGGTGGCCTATATTCAGGTGTTACGCAGCCTAAGGTGGCATTAGATTTTCATGTCGATGATATCGATATAGGATATGTTTACACATCAGTGTCTCGAGTACTAGCAGACTCGCTCACTTTTCTTCCAAAAAAGGCTACTTTATGTGGTTGATATTTTATTTACTTTATATTGAACGTACCCAACCGGTATCGCCGGATACAGTTCCGAAGTGTTCTGTGGTCATCTCTCATTTTCGAACGTTCTCTTGACGGAGGTCTAGGATATCTCTTGGCAATTGAGTCTAGTCGAAATATTACCGTTGTAGTTTTGACCATCTAGTCTAGTATTCTTAATAATAATTGGCAAGCACTCTGTCCTTAATATTCTCACGTGTTATCGGCAATATCGTCTATCGTTATAAGTATTTTATGTATAGTGAGGTTACCCTTTTCAAAGGTGTGCTATATCTTCGTATTTCTTTATTGGATAGTGAATTTTTTTTTTTAATGTAACTAGGGTTCTTCCTTTTCCCGCTCTTTCGCTAGGCTAGAGAATTTCTCAAAGTTGATTACTACCAGTCTGGGGCCCCTTTTGTTAAACTGATGTTGACCCTCATGACGTGACGTACTGCTTTATAGGGGGCAGTAAAGCTCTAGCAGTTGTGGTCCGGTTGTGTGCCGTAGGAGTGAGAGAATAGTCATCAACCACTGCCAGTAAATTCCAATCCCATATGGCCATATGAAAATGACATGCAAGGAGGTCATATAATTACTTTTTAATTATTTTTATCGAAACTATCGTTAAATGTCTTTTTGTCATTTATTATCTTTTATCCAATCTAGTACCGTGTCTTACCGTTATTTGATTAATTAATATCTATTTTTTTTTTCATTGCCGTATATGATATTATCTTGGTTAGCAAATGTCTTGCAAATATTGTAATTATTTGATTTTCTTTTTTGTATTACTTATATTTACTTAAAAGTTATACGCCCTACTAGAATATGTTTAATATATAAATAAATAGTTTAGTTATGATTTTTGATGTTACTTAACATTCTAAGATAGGGTATTTTTCCAAATTTTACTACCCTAATTTCAATGCTTAAAAATCATTGATATATTCGTATTAGAAAGATGAGCGGCGCCTTCGCCCTACTGTCTACTTTACGATCAACACCTATAAATATTAACACCGCTGAGTGAACCAGGCATATGAACAGATTGTTAAGCAATTAACTGAGTTACAGTACTTGTTGGATAATATTTGTTTATGTGCCAATGTTTGTTACATTCTCCCCAATTTCTACGTCAAGTAGATGTTGAGACCTAGGTATAGTACACGCCATTCCTCCTAGGAGAGCCAATAACAGCGCAGTCGTCACCAATTTGCTCAGACCTACTTATATGCCTACTTTATTTTACTAAATTTCTTCGTGCTTTAACACCTTAATAAATTAATAATAAGAATTGCATATTGCAAAGTAATATATGGATCTATCAAAGTTAATGCAATTCTTCATATTTTTATAATTATATTTCGCTATACTTTTCCAATTAGATAACACACGTATAATTTTTTCCCTGCTGACTAACCCATTCTTATCGTCTTTCGCCGCGCTCGGATTAATCATTACACTGTTGTGCCTTGTCGAGTAGTGTTGGATCCGTTTTAAAATGTTAAAAAGAGCAAGAAAATGATGTGAGAGTGATGATTTGGAGAGGAAAAAGCGTAGATTATTACGAAAACAGGATAGGAAAGAGGGCTGTCGTGCTCCTAGTCCTAAAAATAGTACTAGTACTACTCTAATAATTTTTGCTAGGGTAAAACCGTTAAATCTAAGTGGTTAGCAATTGGTTAAAATCGTTAAAGCCTTACAAGTTCATTCTGCTGATGGGTAAAATCGTTAAACCCAAAATAAATTTTAATGTTCAATTAAAGTACTAAGGCCCAGTGCTGGTTATAGGTGAGTATAGTTCTGAATCCAGCAAGCGTAGATTATTACAAAAATTGGAGGAACTGGACAGGGAAGATGTCCGTCATGCTCTTAGCCCTAAAAATAGTACTAGTATGTACTCCGATAATTTTTGCTTGGGTAAAACCGTTAAACTTAAGTGATTAGCAATTGGTTAAAATCGTTGAAACCTTACAAGTTCATTCTGCTGATGGGTAAAATCGTTAAATCCAGAAGAAATTTTAATGTTCAGTTAAATTAATAAGGCCCAGTGTTGTTTTTAGGTGAGTATAGTTCTGAATCCAGTTCTGAATGTGGTGGCAGTGATAATAGACGAAAGTATTTGGAACCCGAAATAATAGCCCCCCGGGGATCAATCTAGCCAAACGGGAAAGGCCGAACAGCAAGTAGCAAATCCAGAAATTTTTAAATTGCTGGGCGATATGCTGCGCCTTCTGGAAATGATCCGGTTTTTTTGAACGAAGTCCATGAAGCACTTGCGAAGTGGTGGTCTAAGTACCTCAGTCTAGGCATTGAAAAATGTGAAAAGGAAGAAATTGGGAAATAATATTTAATCCCCAAAAACATTGCGGGCTTACGCGCACGTTTCTTTTAAATCCAGAGTTGGAGGCCTCACTGAATGATGCAAGTAAAAAAGAGGACAACTATGTTGCTAGTAGGTATCAAAAAACATTTAGACGTAGCTCTTGCCGCATTAGCCAGCGTCGTGGACAAAGTTTTGAAGGAATAGATGACTACACCCAATCCTCCAACAGACTTGAGGTTAGAAGTTTTACCAATCATTGTTGACGCTGGAAAATTACTATGTAAACCAAATTGTCAAGAAAATAATCAAAGGAGAATAAGCCAGATGAAAATTTATGTGGTTCAAATCTTGCCAACAAGTTCAAAGAAATAAAATTACAATGGAAGGCAGGAAAAGAAATGAAAACTAGTTATTCATCAAAATACCAATCATCCACTGTGCAATCCGCGTCTGTTCAGAGACCTCATAGATTAAAACTATCTTCCGGGTTGTCTTTATACTACCAGCCCGGATACCAAAAGGGAAGGATGAAAGACAAAGGCGCAAGTAAGCCATCCGATAAGGGAAGAAGCAATACAAGAACTTCAAGAAGCCAAAGCACAGAGGCAATTACCCGAATTAGAGGTAAATACTAAATACTATGGTGGTAGATTAAAGTATTTTAAAAATAGTTGGCAGAAATTTATAAAACATAAAACCATTCCATCTGAATTGACGGATATAAAATTCCATTTGTTAAAAAGCTTTATCAATATAATTATTATTCTATAAAACAATGGAAAATCGTTCTATCCTAGAATTAACAAAATTAGGTTTAATTAGTAAATATAAACCAGTACCTAATCAAATTATGTATTCTTTTTTTTCTTGTACCAAAAAAGGACAACTTAGTACTAGTTAATTTCTACGTATATCTTCAAAAATATTCTCATTTGCTCTAATACAATCATTCATTATTTCCTTACATGAAATACTCCCATTTGAATTCCGCAAATGCGTTTATAACTTCAGCTTTTAATTCTTCGAAGGAATTGACTTGTCTTTTATAAACCTTATTTTTTAAAGTACCCCATAGATAAAAATGTAGCGGTGAAAGATCATGTGATCTTGCAGGCTATTCTACCACACCTCCGTCCCCTATCCAGCCATCTGGAGCTCCTCATTCAGAAACTGTCGTACATTGCGGAGGAGCTCCTTCCTGTTGAAACCAGAGATGTGGCAAGCGCCCCCCTGTTAAATTTCCTTCAAACAAATATGGCACTAAGATTCTGTTCCCCAACATTTACCCCAAATTTTACTAGTGGTCGAACTTCTCTATTGACTTCGGGGTTATCAATTAACCCAAGTTGCTAGTTGTGCAAATTATACTCATAAAAAATACTTCGCTGAAGATGCATTTCTTCTCTTAAATGAAAGCTGAATTCTAGCCTCCTTTCTGCGTCCATAATCAGTATATAACACTTAATATAATCATTCGTGTCCCATGAGTAATGAAATAATCTCCACTTATTTATAACCAAGATTTCTACAATATCTAAGTCGCTTAACAAAGGCTCAACATAGAACTCTCTTAAAACTTCTTAGGAGTGTTTTAAGTAAAATTGGCTAATATGCCAAACCCAACTTTCTCAATTTCGATAAGTTGCTTTCACGTACTTCACAATGAATTAATTACTGGAGTGTCTGGCGAAACTAGTTATAACACCAGCTAATTGAGTTATAAGACCCAACTTCGGAAATGTTGGCATGTAAAGGATGAAGAGCCATTATGGGGGTATTAGACTGTTTATTTTGACGCACCGCAGTGGTTTGGGCCAGATATATATTGCCCCTATTGATGTATTCAAATGAGAACGACCAGTTATAGCTTCAGTGTATTCATAAGTGTCGTGTTGATATTCTCATACTAGTTTCACTCCTTGAAGAAAATTGTCGCACATACACGAAATTTTAAAAAATAAAATGCATATATTTGAAAAAGTGCAATTTTGCAAAAATACAAGTGCCAAGTATCTAAAGGGCGTAGAATATGTCAAATATTGATGCAAATTAACCATAAATTTAAATTTGTATAGTACAGGGTTATCCAACGAGGACTAGACAAGGCGATTTTTCGACTTTCCCTATACTTTTATAAAAAAAAAATGAAATAGCCATCTTATGTAATTTTCTTCTGCGAATTCGGATATGTTCAGCAAAAAACAATTGAACATCAAATAAAAGTTCTAGGGGTCACTTTGATATTTTTTTAAATGAAACACTCTGTATATTACTAAATTTTTGAACTCTATAGAAAAATCTACACATTTTATGTATAATAAATCACCTATCTTTAGCTGTTTACCAAATATTCACAGTTGAAAGTTGGGTATTTTGACACTTGACAGGCTCTAAAATCTAAACCGCACAAGATCCAAGAAAACGGTTTGCACATTCCTATCTTAAGTTTTCATAAACTATCAAATGACAGTATCTTCGAATTTAACCTGCGGATAAAATTTACCAGAACTTTTAAACCTCCGGTTAAATTCAAAGTTGCTATCATTCGATAGCTTATGAAACCCCAAGATAGGAATGTGCAAACCGTTTTCTTTGATCTCGTGTGGTTTAGATTTTAGAGCCTGTCAAAATGTCAAAATGCCCGACATTCAACCGTCAATATTTGGTAAACAGCTAAAGATAGGTAGATATAGGATATTATACACAAAATGTGTTTAGATTTCTCTAGAGAGTCCAAAAATGTAGTAATATACAGGGTGTTCCATTTAAAAATATATTAAAGTGCCCCTAGCACTTTTATTTGATGTTCAATTGTTTTTTGCTGAACATATCCGAATTCGCGGGAGAAAATTACGTAAGAAGGCTATTTCAGTTTTTTTATAAAAGTACAGGGAAAGTCAAAAAATCGCCTTGTCTAGTCCTCGTTGGATAACCCTGTACAACACCTTTCCAAGATACGCTATTTAAAATGTATAGATTGTCTCAATTTAAATTAAAATCTACAATGCTACACGAGTAGAGTTAGAAATAGTTATAAAGCTAATAATACATACCTACTTTTACAAACTCAGAATTCCTCACGAGTCCCTAAAGTATAGCAAAAATACTTCTTCAGAAAATAGTAGATAAGACCTTTTAACTAGTATTTTTTCTAGGATATTTTTTAAGTATGTTAGTACGTCGTAACCATTTCTGAGATAATTTTAGATGAAAGGATTTTCATTGCAGAATAGTATTCCCTATTTTGTTTCCCAGACAATCAGTGTGACGTACCCAAGTCAATGACCAACCAAAATTCCCAGATAATATGCCTGATGCGAGGATTTGGAGGGAACTGACTAGTCTATACAGGGAACTAGCTTGGTTCACCACAGGGGCCCAATTCTTGAAATGTGGTGAACATTGTCACCAGGTGATATTAAACTAGTTCCATGGAAACCGTGGGAAGCCGTATTCTTGAAATGAGTTTGTGAAAAATTTCGCTAGTCACCTGGTGAATATATTCACCACCTCATTCAGTGCCGAATTTGAAAATTTTAGGAGCATTTGATTATTAGGTTGTGCCAAGGGTTGTGCAGTATGCATAGGTTTTAATTTCTATAGGTGTTGAATATTTAATTTTAAACGTTATTAAATTTTTTTTAAATAGATGCACTATCCTCCTTATACCTAAGGGAAGTTGGCGATTTATTAGCTGATGAAGAGGAAGCTAAACAAAACAGGCGTCAAATAATACGAAGAGTCGACCACTTTGAGGCTTTATCAGATAATTTATAAAAGTATTTCGGTTAACAAAACCTCTAGATTCTTTTCTTGAATGTCCAACACGAAAATCAGTTTTGGAAACACAAAGCAAAGTAAGATCAAATAGCTGCACCAAATATAGCCGATTAGTTAAAATAATCAGATAAGATGGGGCATTTACAAATTTTTCGTTTTCGAAACATTTTAAACCAGTTATAGTTTGCATATTAAACATTTCCTGGTATTCCTTTTGACAATCAATTACTATTATGACGGTGTTTCGGATACTAAACGTGAAACTAAAAATTGGTTAACGCCATCCTAAAAAGCTTAACGCCATCCTGTAAAGCTTAACTTCAATGAGAAAGTAATTTTCTTTTTTTGCTAGCTTTTACAACAACACCGGAAATACATAAAAATAAAAACCGCAAAATTACAATTAGTATTTGCCACGGAATTTTATTGGTATTTGTTCTGAGCTCTAGGTAATTATTGCTTTATATTTTTATGCAACTGTGTCCTATCAATTAGGCACTCTTACAATTCAAAAAACATGAAGTCAAGGCCGGGGGGAGGGGGGGGGGCGAAGCCCGGTAAGTAGGCCTATAAGTCCCTTTTCACCATCCCCGATCCGCCCTCCCCTACCTGGCCACTTCCAACACCCGGCCCGCACTGAAACGACCCATCACCTTGATAAAGGTGAGGACGTCCTCCCAGTCCAGATCCTTTAGATCTTCCCGAGCAAGTATTGGTGCTCCCACTATCTTCCTCCTTAGGCGACTCCACCTATTACAAATTCCTATATAGTGGTATGAGGACTCCTCCCCTGTCCCGCAGAGTGGGCTGTCCCTCACGCCGATAAGGTGCAGATGTCTGGTTAGGCTTCCATGCCCAGTCAGAATACCTACCAAGTTCCTGATGTCCTCTCGACTCTTTTTTAGCAGGCGCCATGCTCTGGATCCGTCAGGTTTTAGAATCATTTCCTTGGCTTGTCTGCATCCTTCTTTTCTTCTCCAATTGTGCTTTGTCTTGTTCCAGGCTCAGTTATTTAGTTCCTGAGAGATTTGCTTAAGTAAAATTAAGCCCAGACCAGGTTCCGGACCGACGAGGTGGCTCATTGAGCCTTGTCTTGCCAATTCATCGGCCCGTTCGTTGCCCTCGATGCCACTGTACCCTGGAACCTATCTGAGTCTTACTTCCTTGCGCACAGCCAATCTGTCTAGGGCGTCTCTACATTCCTGAACTAGCTTACAGCTTGCCCTGGGTCTTTGGATCGCCCTGAGAGCGGCTTGACTGTCCGAGTAAATATATATAATCTCTACACCTTCTGTTACCTCTGCTTTGGTTGCTACTTCCAAAATAGCAAACACCACCTGGAAAACAGGGGCATATCATCTCCACAGCGAAGTGTTTTCTCCTGATTTAGTGTTGTCTAGGTATACACCGGCTCCGGATGACTGTGTATTAGCCATCCATGAGCCGTCAGTGTACCATGCGTGTACGCCGCTCGGCGTACGTACCTGGCCTGACAGCCACTCTTCCCTTCATGGAAATTCCACTTGGAAATTCTTTCTCAGTCTTAACCTGCCATCTGAAATATTGCCTTTGGTCGCAATGATGGGTAGATCCCTACTCATCTTGGCGGCAATAGTCGTATGGCCTTTCCCTGTGTAGTCCGTTCGCCATAGGCCACTGTCGATCATCCTTTTGTGAGCCGCCATTGCCTCTCTCTCAATCCAGATCGGGAGGTCCGGCAGCCCCAGGATGATGTTCAGTGCTGCTCCGGGAGTTGTTCTCAATGCTCCGATAATACCCAAACAAGCCAGCCTTTGCAGTCTGGCCAGTTTCTGGGCATTAGTGGCTCTGGCCACCGCTGGCCACCAGATCACGGATCCGTAGGAAATCCTCGGTCTTATCACAGCAGTGTACAGCCAGTGGAGGATGTAAGGTTTTAAACCGCACTTCCTACCTACCGTTCTCCTTAGTTGCCGCATAATCGCGGTTGTCTTATTTACCACCTGTTCAACGTGTGCCTTCCACGTCAATTTACTGTCTAAAATAACTCCCAAATATTTGCCTTGTTGACTTAGGCTCAGTCTCGTCTGGTAAAGTATGGGATGTATAAAACCTGTTAGATTTCGTTTCCTTGTGAAGAGAATGAGTTCGGTCTTCCCTGGGTTTACTGAGAGACCATTCTCCTCACACCAACCTTGAACTATCCGACACGCCGCCTGCATACGCTCGCAGACCGTTCTCACGAACTTGCCCGTGATCATTACTAGCCCGTCGTCAGCATATACTTGTGCGTAGAATCCATCAAGATTTAACCTTCTCAGGAGGCTGTCCATCACCAGGCACCACAAATGTGGCGAGAGGCAGCTGCCTTGTGGGCAACCCCCTCTTACCCCGGCTTCGACGCGAACTTCTCCCAGCGTGGCGCTGATCTTTCGGTCTTCCAGTGCCTTTTTTACCCACTTGACCAAATGAACTGGTGTTCTCTTGGCCTGGAGGGCTTGACAGATAGTTTTCGTTTTAGCCTTATCGAAAGCTCCTTCTACGTCAAAGAGGAGCGCTAGAGCCATTTCTTTGTTTTCTATTGCCTTTTCGGCCCATCTAACTACAGAATGGCGAGCCGTTTCAGTCGACTTCCTCCTTCTGTAGGCGTGCTGATTATCATGTAGACGAGAATCAGTTAAGATCTCTTCCATGATGAACCTGTCAATCATTTTTTCCATTGTCTTCATTAAAAATGAAGTTAGACTTATAGGCCTAAAGGACATGGGATGGGAATAGTCTCTCTTCCCTGCCTTGGGGATGAAGACGACATCCGCTGCTCTCCAAGCTTGTGGAACGTACCCTAGTGCTATGCTGGCCTCGAATACTCTCTTTAAGTAAGGGTGTAGCGTGTCAAGGCCCGCCTGCAGCATCATGGGTATAATTCCATCCGGCCCTCCTGCCTTATATGGACTGAACTCCCCCACTGCCCAAGTTATGGATTCCTCAGTCACCACACTACGGGCAAGGTTCCAGTCCATCTCTGGCTCTGGTTCCTCGTCCCAGTTGGTAGTCTGTACCTCTCCGGGGAAGTGGGTTTTTAGAAGAAGCTCTATCGTTTCCTCTCTGTTCGCCGTCCATTGTTCGCCTGTTTTCAGAGAGCCAATCTCTTTTTGTCTTTCCGAGCCCAGCAGCTTAAGCAGACGCGCTGAGTCCGAGAGAGGTCTCTCTCCACAGAATTTCCTCCAGCTGTCTCTTTTGCTGCGTCGGACCTCGATTTTAAATTTCCTTCTGGCTTCCAGATACACATCCCAGAGCTCCTGCCGCCCTTCCCTGAAAGCGTGGCAGTGTGATTTTCTCACGTCTTTTTTAAGACGGTGCAGAGTATGACTCCACCAAGGCAGCCTCTTGGCGCTCGCTTTCTTAAGTGGGCACGCTTGTTCATAGGAGTCGATGATTCTACTGTTTAGCTTTACCACCTCAATTTCTAGTTCTTGTTTTGATGAAATAGCCTGCCCTAAAGTTCCCATGGACATTAACAGACTTTCCCTAAATTTGTTCCAGTCTGTTGCCCTCGGAATTCTTTTCAGTAGCTTCTCCATCTTATCCGATATAATTTCGAATCGGATCATTCTATGATCGGACATAGTTATGTCCCTACTTACCCTCCAATTGACTACTTTTTCCGCAAATGCTCGAGTTACCACTGTAATATCTATAACCTCCTGACGAAGCCGATTCACAAAAGTTGGTTCCGCATTTACGTTAGCTACTTCAAGGTTTTCCGATAACGGTGAAATGAAAACCAGGTATTCCATTTAAAAAAATCATAATTAATGTATGGCATCTCATGCTCGATTGTTTTTTCTGATTTCATTTTATGATGGTTCATTACTAAAAGTTTGCTAATTAAACTTCTAAAACCAATATTAACTGGGTTATCCATTGATCAAAATATGGCAGATCATCCTGTTGTTTTCTTTTTAACTTCCTCTCGAAATGCAGTTCAACATAATTCTATTAGAAACTGCTCAAGATATCTAGGAAAATCGTATGGAAAAATATTTAGGATATTAAAAAAGGATAAATTTCATGATCATAAACTACACAAAGTGCAAAAGTTATCTGATGAACAAAGGTCGCTATATGATAAATTTATTACAGAACGATGCAGATTTATATAATAATTAATATGATTTGGACAGATGAAAGTTCTTTCAATACAGCATTGGTTCCAAATTCCAAAAATAAACATTTTTGAGCATCACAGAATCCTTTTTTGACTATTGAAATTATGCGATCTGGACCGGTGTCGTTAAATGTTTGGTGTGGTATCATTCGTAATAAGATTATTGGCCCAATCTTATTCGACGGATCATTGAACGGATACCGAAATCACGAACTTCCGATCAATGAGATTGGTGAAATTGTCGCCAACGTTCCCTTAAATATAGCAAGCCATTCTATATGGCAGCAGGATGGTACACTGGGCCATAGTGATCTATTTGTTAGGGAATTTTAAACCAAAGTTATTAGACTTGGATTGGTCCTGGTGGTGCAATTGGATGACCTCTTAACAGTCCGGACCTAAGCCCGTTAGATACATTTTTGTGGGGTGTAACGGCTGGCATTGTATCGAATTTAACCAATTTTTCTGGACAAAATGGCGAAGGAGCTTTAAATGAAATTGGCATAGGACGATATATTCCTGTTATGATAGTGAAAACCTCATTTTATTTATTGAAATAGACCACAAAAATTATATAAACATCATAGTAACAGTAGTAATCGGAAAAGATGGTACCTAGTCCACTAAGCTAGGTATTTCAAAGCAAATATTTCATGCTTATGTATAGGATTAAATGCACAGGCCTTAATGTGAAAGGTTAACTTTACACACACAGTATATCGTTCCCAGCTTGAAACTACAAAGCTTAGTTGTATATCGTTGTTGTTCCCTTGGGTTTCTCTTATTGTGTTGCCTTTCTAAATGTTAAAAAAGAACTCTTCGTCTGATCACTTGGCTCATTTTCTTTATTGCTGCACTAATCGGTCCTATAATAATATACCTACCACGCTTCGACTAATTTGTCTTTTTGCCTCAGTTCACTTGCAAAGGCGTTGCCTATAATATCCTAATGAGTACAAGTAGGAAACAGCGAGGAGGAAAGATAACGCTCTTAACTACTTGTTTGAGTTATTTTTATTAATTGCTTTGCTGTTCGGTTCTAGAATATACCTTGATAGCCATCATCTGCTTTAGACCTGGCTAACTATGACTCCTGAGTATTGGCTTTGAACTGGCTTGGGCATCTGGAATGTATTTAAGCCTTTCTTGGGGGATTGTGTAAAAAAACAATAGACATTGTAGATTGGTTACAGATTAGCAGAGAATTGGAATGTAATTCATGCATGAGTAGTTATATTGTAAAGTTATTTAGGGAGATCTAACACTTAAATTGGAACCTACTTTTTGTACATTTGAAGGCCACATTGTGGTAATTGTCTCGTTGATTTAGATTGTTGATAGATGGTTTTACTTTAGTGATTACGGAATATTTTCATTTTGGGAATGATATTTATTAGAAGTATGACTTATAACTTTTCGGATTTGGACCATAGACTCATAGTCGATCGACGAAGGCCGCGTCGTCAGTCGATACCGACTCGAGAACAACTCCAAGTTACGTTGCTTAATTGTGGGATTTACTTCTCATACGCTTGAATTGGATTGTATCAATGTTTGGCACTCAAGGCTTGTATATTGACGGAGTATTCCACCAATTATCCGTTATTAAGAGTAACGTCTTCTGACAGCGGTCTGTTTTGACTTTTCTGCTCGGTTCCACGACGCGACCCGACGTTGACCGAATCTGCAGAATTACCCATGTATTTGCGGTACACTGGATTCCATGTAACCGTCTGATAGGCCAGTGGTTAGATAGTGTGTGCAGATGTTGCTGGTTCGATCCCCGTCAGTGCCAAGCTATGTTTTTAATTCTTTTTTAGGTTATGTTTGTAAAAAAAATCCTTGATTTTGGGTATGCCTTGGGTTAGGTTTGGTTAGCACTTAGTTTCCTTTTATTGAGCCCCATGCGAAACAACTTAATTATTACCGACATTCGGCCAGTCGCCGAAGGTCACCAGAAAAGTTCAAAACAGACCGCTGTCTAAAGACGCTAGTTTATTAACGCTAATTAAATGTGTCCGACGATAAAACTCTTTTTTAAAAACAATTTATTTTAAAATTAAGACTAACAATATGAATGCAAGCAATGGAATGACACAAATAGGTAAACTACATATATTTATAAGCTAGGTTATGCTGCGGTTGCAGTCTCCACGGTCTGGTCCAGGTCAGCAGGAATGGTACATGTAACTCCTCCCTTCTTAAGAAGCGAACATAACGGAGTTTGGGTGCGTTTCTTCAACCTCTTTGGAAGCTTCGTCGGATTTCCTTTTGCTTGTTCCTTTGGATTGACACCTTCTGGAAATCCATTTTTGTATCTTCTTCTTAGATAGTATATACAGGGTGGTTGCTACTACTATTGTTAGTGTGGTGATAGTAATAGCTCTCCATGTGATTGACTCGGCATCATTTTCATCGATTTC
>MU191978.1:0-16296 GCA_016904865.1 Pissodes strobi
CACTACTTAATTATTTTTTATTTTATAAGGTTTTTAATCAAACTCATTTTCATTATTCTCTTCTAGGACAATACCATCCGCTATTTCATCTTCCACCAATTTAATAATTTCTGTTTCATTAAACTCATTCCCATTGGTTCTTCCAAGCAATAGAGTCCATTTGCTTATATTATGAGTAAAGTTCGGATTTATAAGTATAAAAAAATGCAAATAAAGCGCTTAAAAACCATAACGATTTTACAGAAAAAAAGCAGGGTATATAACAAAAAAAGCATGGAAAAACCATATAATTTTAAAGAAGTTATATTCATTTTTGCGTAAAGTAAACATTTTATATTGAATATAATATGAACATGGCTTATGTTTTAATATGTAACTTCGTTCTGCAAGAACTTGTTTGCTTCCCGTCAATAGGGAACGTGAGCTGGTACTAGACCGAACACGAGACAGTTCAGATTTTGGCGAAAATGGGGACTCGGGGGTTTTCGGGTTCAAGAAAAACGAATTTGGACATAAAAATCGATTTAATCGGTGGAAATCTACGAAAGTCGGTGTGGTAGGTCGGACGGTTACCGTTTAAACGGAAAAAATTGGGAACCTAGGGGCCCCTATTTAAGGGGTGAGGTGATCCCGTGGAGACAGAGGGATCAAATTTGGGTTAGGGGGGTTTTCGACGACGCCAAGTTCGAATCTGACCACGGCGGGAACCTACCTCCGATAGGTTCCGCGGTAGGAACTGGACGAGGTCGAAAAATATTTTTTTCGGAACGAGAGCCAAAAAATGTCCCCGCACGGATTAGACTTAAAAAAATCCTCCGCGTAAGTTTCGATCCGCGGCTCCTATTTCGAGAACGCTCGCCCCATATGTTCCATAAGAGGAAAATCGTGGTTTTCGACCCCTAAATATTAATTCGAAGAAAACGCTTTCGTAGGTCTTTTTATATTAAGGAGACCGTTTTTTTGTGTATTTGGAGCCTACCGGAAATTCGGCTCCTACCGGCTTTTTTTGACCTAGCTAGCGAGTTCGTATTCGGCAGGGGGGTGGAGGGCATCGGTCCGAACACCCATCTGAAATTTTAAGTCGCTCCTAGGGGCTCCTATAGGGTTAAAATTCGGGTTAGAGAGGTTTTCGACGACGGCGACGCCCAGTTCGAATCCGACCTCGACGGGAACCTATCAACGATAGGTTTCGCTGTAGGAACCTATCACCGATAGGTTTCGCTGTAGGAGCCGAAAATAATCGATATTTTTCGATATCGAAAATTTTCAAAGTTGAATCATCGTCTCCTTTCATCCCTTGAAATATAACCCCAGGTCGGCACCTTAATGGGTTGAACCTATCCGGCGAATAGGCGCCCGTGCGGTTTTTACCGGTAGGTTCCGGTATAAGGAGATGACCTGCAGGGCCTATGTTTTCATGGTAGATGTATCACGTGGGGGGCTACCTGGAATTAAATCGGGGATGCCGGGGCTTGCTTTTTAGGGGGGTTTTTGGGGGACTTTTTTGTGCAATATCGTTAATATATATGTAGAAAAGCATCAAATATGCACGAAAGGTTGAAAAAGCACAAAACGTTAAAAACATGGTAAAAAAGCATAAACATTTTTTGTCAGATGATGTAATTTTTCATGTTTCGGCCATATTTGCGAAGAAATTTTATCAGCTTTTATTATTTATCATGAGCATTATGCTTATAAATCTGGACTTTAATTATGACACTGCCTTAGATATTTAATGTGTTGCGACACACTATATTGTTAGGGGTATTTTTAAGTATTTAAAACTATATATTTCGAAAGACCTGTTGCTTTTGCCGTTTCATACAGCCAACAACATTGAGTGGGTATCGGTACGCGATATTTCAGTTCGTAGTGCACTTGTGAATGCATGCGATTTAAAGATCTGCAATTGGCAAGTATATAGCCTTCCGCTCCCTTCGCTCGCTCCGAGGCTCAAGAAAAGGACAACCCAAGCCATACCCAATAAAAATCCAAAAATCAAGAAAAAAACTGTTTACTTAAAAAAAACCAAAACTGAAATCTCGCTATCGGTACAGTACAGGGTGTCCCATTTATAGATACTTAATAAAAAATAAATTCAAATAAGTTAAAAGGCAAATAAATATACAAACAAGCGTATTGAAATAAAGTTGAAAAGCTTCACGGGAGTTTTCATTGCTCTGTCTAAAGTAGACTAACATGTCATATTTTTGAAAATATTGGTAATTTTCATTTTTAGCCATCGTAAAAAATACAATATTATACAGAAAATATAAATTTTATAAGTGACAGGTCTTGCCAATAAAAAAGTATCATTCCATTGTTCTAATAATAATCCCTGCCTACTAATACTTATACCGTTGTTTGAAAGACAATTATACTACACTCATCGAGAGTGTCGTATAGACACATTTTGTGAAATTATGAAATTTAGGCTTATTATTTAAAATACATATCATGTATTATATATTTTTATAAAGCTTATAAAATTTCCAATCAAACGAAAGAAAAATATACAGGGTGTTCCATTAAAAAATTACCAGAGTGTCGTATAGAGACACACTTTGTGAAATTATGAATTTTAGGCTTAATATTTAAAATACATATCACGTATTATATATTTTTGTAAAGCTTATAAAATTTCCATTCGAAGGAAAGATAAATATACAGGGTGTTCCATTTAAAAAAATAAAAGTATGATTTACAGCTAAAAATTGACAGCTCACAGCAAAAATCTGACTCCGTCACTGGATTCTACGTAAAAAAGGGTATAAGAGCTAGTTTTTAGCTTTGCGATATGTTAAAGGATAACGGAGATACGACGGGGGTCCCAAAATGCATTATTTTCAATTTCGCTCTGTATCTCAGAAACGAAGCGGGCTATGAAAATTTTGCTTATACCATCGTTCTTTTCACAAAAAAGTAGCACAGTAATGCGAAAGCCGAACTCTCTATCTTTACTCGTAAGTGAGATACCCCGTAATATCATCGAAAATGGGACACCCTGTACAGTTTATACGTTTTTGTTCGTGTTTAATAGTATGTTTTGTGGTAACTGTAATTATGCCTCAAAAGTGACTGTAATGGAAACTATAAAAAAGTGTAACAGTTCGATTTTGCCAATTTTAAAATTTCATTTATATGCCGTACCTAGGGAAAAGGATACTGTATTTTGCACGCATCGGTTCATTAGTTCTAAATTTATTAATTAGTCTTGTCAACAATTCGCTTGAAAATGCCTTCGCGTCGGCTTATTAATTCTGAATTTATTAATTGATTTGCTTGAAAATGCTGCTTTCCTAATATGAATTAACTATATTTTAGGTATAGACACAAACAATATTGTTTGTGGTATAGATTAGCTATATATTTGTATCAGCTTTTAGAATCTGTTGTGACTATTTATGTTAGTTGATAAACGAGGTACCTTATTATTAAGATAACTTGGCTTGATTTGTACCATATTATCATAAACAGCCAGCGAATCGATTTATATTTTTCAGTGTTTTGTTAGTGAAGCCTGCAAAAAACGCTGCATTTAACTGGTTGATCCGTATTTTGGTAGTAGTTTTTGTGACCTCCGTGACGGAGCAATAGGAATGTACTGCTTCTCGTAGGATCGGCTGTCGATTTAAATTTTTAAAAGTTTATCGTTTTGTTAGGGCATATTCTCTATTATTTCGTGAATCCCTTGATTTCAATGCATTGATTGTGGCCTCCGCCATCATGTTGCCATCATGACAAGCGAGAGCTCGGTCGCATAATATCTACGAATTATTCCTTGGATCGAATCACTCGGCATATTTCCGCCCCCTCACTGCTTGTGACGTAGCATCGAATCTCGAAGGCGAATTAACGAAAGGAGCAGACGGCCTTTCACGAGTTTGATCGGAACGTAAGAGGAACGTTTGCGAGTATAGCTAGAAACTTCACGTTTTAGTATTGTGCTATAATACAACCCTTTTTGATAAGGGATCTATTGTGTTGTTTCTGATTGTCTTTTGACACGACCGATTTTTCGGGCTCTACATGCTGTACTAGCGGCTTCCACGTTCGTCCCATAAGACCGAGACCGTCGAATCTCTCATAGTCCGCCCTCACGTCCAAGTTTGAGGGTTTTTCTGGAGGGCCAGAAGCAGGGCCACAACTTTTTCTGGAGGGCCAGAACCTTTATTGGCCACAACTTTTCCTGGAGGGCTAGAGGACTACCACTTTTCTCCTAAAGGGCGCCAACGTCTTCTGGACGGCCAGAAGTCTCACGGAGGGGCTACACCGTCGAGAGCCGTTCCTGGGTATCTCTACGTGCCGACATCTCCACCAGAGTTCGACGTCGGGATCCGGGTATCGTACTATAAATTTTGTTCCTTCTGTTTACCATTTAGTATATTCACGCTTCGTTTTCCTTTATTCATATAAGTCAAACATTGAACGCCGAGTTTTGAGGTCGCTCATTGATTTCAATTAATTTAATTTACCTTTACTCACTGGTTTATCGGACCAGTTAATGTGATTGCTTTGAGTTGTTTACCCATTTTAATAAAAGTCAAGCGCTGGCTGAATAATTTCCTACTTTTCATTTATTAGTTTAATCTAATCTGGTGCTTTTATTAACTTCTCAAGTTTTTTTATCTAATTATTGTATCCGCTCATTGCGGCATATTATCATTGCGGCACTCGAAATTAGTGCAGCTGTAGCGCACGCTTATCTAGTTGTAATTAGGTTAGGTAACGTCAAGTGATCACTTTGATAAGTAGTATTTAGTGCATTTAGTAGTAAGGCATATAGAACCGAGTATTTCCAACTGAATTGATCTGGGTATAATTGTATAAACATTGTACTCTGTTCATTTCATCAATTACTTTAACAGTCATTGGGCATTCTTTTGTCTGAACTTACCCACTCTTTAACTGAACCTTTTTCTCCAGATAGATTGTTGCTGTGTTTTCAAAGAACAAAAAAAAGAGAGAACTTACCAAATATATTGTTCCTTACATTTTTAGAGTGTGTTTTCTTGATAGGTTAAATTAGTTGATTATAGTGTCACAATATTTTCCAGCTTTCTGGATAGTTTGAAATTAAGTATCTGTTGATTTTTTTAGCTGACCTAGTCACCCTACACAACACCCGCAGAGCTTTTTCCGTTTAGCTGGCGAGAACTGGTGGCTCTCAAACGACCACACGACAAAGGTCGGGCTTTGTAACGCGAATCTCTCCGGGGCTAGGTTCCTTTTTACTTAACAAAATAATAAAAAAAAAGAAATAACTAAAATCTTTACTTTCATTTTCAACTTCAATCCGAAAAACCTGTTGCAAAAGGGCCTAAAGTTCATGTTGTCGGTTTTCCAAAGGACTTAAGTTTACAACAAAAATGGCTAGAAGCTACACCCTTTGAGCCCAGAAACAAGACGAAAGTATCCTGAACCTGAAGGTAGTATAATAAAAATATATATTCAAGCACTGGTAGGTTGTTTACAAGTTTACAATAGATTTACTAAAATCACGGCTTAAAGCCGACTGTATACCATCTGGTTTTTTTAATTGTCCTTGTTACCTATTTAGGAAAAAATATCAAAACAAGGCCAAAGCTAAAAAATATTGATTAGTTAAATTTGTCAAAAGTCCTTGATATAAGCAGAATTGAGTTTGAGGAGCACGAAAATATACATTTTGACAATTTCGGGGAGTTTATTGTCAAATTGTCTACATTTAAACTGCCAAAGTTTGGAAATTTCAAGCCGACCCTCTTCAAGATAGATTTGGTAAATACAGGCAAATGGCAGGTGGTCATGATCATATTATGTGCGACAGTTATATGAGACAGACAACAGACTTTATAGAATTCAATCTATATTAACACTTCAGTCTCGCAGTTTTGGTCCTATTAATATTAATAAGCTCTATGAGCTACCTGATTATGATCCAGATGAAAATTGCTCTGAGCAAGACTTTTCCCAAATTAAAAATTTATTGTCTCAAATTTTAATAAATGATGATCACTTTCAGGATATTAAAGATGTATTGCCGTTAATTACATATTTAGGTGGTTATTGTTGCTAGATTAGGTTAAAAAAAACTACAATGTGACAGCTGTAAACAAAATTGGTATATGACGAGCAATTTATTGTTGAGCACGATTTTGATCTCATTAATAAATTAAACCGTTGTCGGAGGTGTAGAGGAGTTGGAAGCCCGCATTTAATACTATACCCAGTAACCCAGTAATAAACCAAAACTAAAACATACCTAACTTTTGGGATTTATGAAGAAGTCTGACATAGGTAGCCAACGCCAGCGTTCTTTAAAATAAGTTAATTATTCATAATTTTCATAAGAATTAGTGTTTGTATCCTTTTATATGTCTAAAATTGCACGGCCTAAATTGATGACGTCACACGAGAAGCACTAAGGCCTTATTGTTATTTGAGTCGGTAATGGTTTTTAGTGTTCGACGAAAAGCCAACTAATTGATTCAAGATACTCGTAAGTAACATATTATGGCATGGTCTCGAATCGGTATTTTATTATTTTTTTAAGTAATCTACCTTACTACTACCATGGGAGTCGGAAGGGGGGGGGGGGGGGGCACGGGGCATCCTAAACACTAGAGGATATCTACAACCTAACAAACATTTAAAAATTTCCTTTCGACCTTGGTTTTAGTGTCAATATTTCGGATTGCAAATTGATAATAAATATTCCGTATTCAACTTATTTTAATGGAAATATTTAGATGCAATGGAAAAAAATCTTACTTCTACATTTCCAATTATAATTTAAAATCCCGAAAATACATTACAAGTGTGCAATTTTTACCTTAGTAATATGGTTTCATTTTTAAATAAATCAGCAGCCCCTTGATTTACTTCTTAGTAATTTTGAAGCTTTCTGTTATTCTAATATTATCAACAAGTATTTCAAACACCTATGTATAATTTGGGCTCTTCACTAAGAAAAACATGATAGATAGGATAAATTAAGTTATTTTTCTCATGGTACTGTAATTGTTAGGACTACGATCCTATTTTATAGGAAAACAATATAAACCCTAATAGATAGTCATGCTAATAGTTATTCGTTGCATATTATAACCTATTAATCCTGAATAGAATTAAAAATAAAATATTTGAGGTGTTTTACTATTTCCGTATCTCATTTACAAAAAAGTCATATCAATCATTAAATAAAATTTCAAGGAAAAGTAACGTCTTCCAGTAAAAATACCTTTCCATCCCGTAGTCGTATTTAAAATTGAACAAGACAAAAAATGGGAACAACCAAAATAGAGCGGAAACAGGAAAGGAACTTTCACCTACAGCCGTCACCAGGGTCGAAGTTTGTCCGCCTCAAGTCTTGGGTGTCTTTGCCAACATTAATGATTACAGTTCCGTACCTTCAGGGAAACAACAGAACCGGCTTTAGTTTAATCTTTCATTTTATCAGCGATATAAACCAGTCAAACATGTTCTTTTCAAACTCATTTAGGTTACTATTATTGAAAATGTTTCATGTAATACTTGGAAAATGTATAATTGTTAGTGTTGATACCTACTACCTATATAAAATATAAAATTTCAGTAGGTATGCAATCGAAAAATGATATGCATGTTATACATATTTTTATAATAGAATTATATGATTTTTAATACTTTGCTTCGACAAATCTTCAAGTTGTTTGCATTATTTCAAAATATAATTTCTATTATATTTTCGAATAATTTATAAACTTTAGACACCCGATACTGACATTTTGCCGAAAAGAAAGTTATAAGCAGGTCAACAATTCACAGTTTCACAACAGTTTAATGAAACACTGGAACACAACATTTAATTCAGTCACGGGTTTGAGAAACAAAGAGACTAAAGAATTTATCATTGGTGCCTTTCTACACCAAAATACCTTCCACCTTTTTCATTTAAAGCAGGAATAGCCGTGAAAACTTGTATTTGTTCGTGAGAAAATCAGTAACCTAAAACAACTTCGGTTACCATGAACACCCCAAATGCAAATAATTAAGAAGAAAAACTAATGAATATTTGTTGTCGTTTTCCTAACATTGCCAATTTTTACGGTTATTTAACTACTCTTAATGCAAAAAAAACCTTAGGAAAAACTGGGGTTTATTTGATGTCTTTCTCATTTCACCTGCAATTCGCCATGCCGAAGTTTTCAAAACTATACATCTGAGAATATTAGCATTTGACTACCTCTGCGAAAATTAGCTAAACATCTTTGTTAATTTAAAAGCAAAAAATATGGGTTACCTTGTCAATACATAAGCGAAACTTTTATAAAGAATATTTTTATTTCATTTAGGCCTTCTTTCTTCGTTAAATGAAACGTATATTTAAAAAAGGCGACGATATTATTTACGTTTAACATTTCTTTCGGCCATAAAATCTAATACAAATGATTTTTTTAAATAATTATAAAAAAAATACTTCCTACAATTTCTATTATGTATTAGTATGACTATTTTAAAAGGATGTTTATGCAATGTTCACAAATAGTTTTCGATAAATATTCACACAAATAAATAATAAAATTTTAAAAATCCTCACCTCATTAGAACGGACAGAGTATCAAAGTCGATGATATAAGAAAATTGTAGTTGATCGAAACAGTATTCAAAAATTCAAATAATCTACCGTAGACAATAGACAAGGCATGTTAATAGAAACGCATAGGTACATATTTGATAAAAAGTATATTCATTAATACAAATATGAGTCACTTGAAATTAATAGTCAGAGTGTAATGCAAACAATAATAAGTGAATTCAGGATATGCCTATCATATGCACTTACTTAACATTAAAAATCAATAATCATTAGAAAAAATTCAAACAAATGTCACACAGTTCATTGTACAAATTTTAATACAAAATTATATTTAATGTCTGATGACGCACAGACTTTTACAAGATAAGCAGGGGCGAAGGAAAATAGTGCATTTTTTAGCTTCATCTGCTCTTAATCCACAAACAATACAGGGAGTCTCAGCAGCCATGATGCTATTTGTTTTGTCTCTATTAAGTAGTCCACTGATCCACTCCACTCCGGACACAAATTAACGCTTCAGTCACAAGATGAATGAAAAAGTATATCTTTCAAGCAAAAATTTGCGAAATTAACACAATAAATATAAGAAAACAGCAGCAAGCCTAACTAAAAACAAAATGAAATGGTGTAACGTATTGAACCACGGCCACCTATACGACAAGGCCATGAAGCAGCAAATTATGAGTCATCACGGGTCGACCAAATTATGTAAACAAACTGTAACGAGTGTCAATTCTTTTTTGGTTCTTGAGGGTAATTATTTGGTTTGATAGGGGTCGAGGGGCTTTAAATTAAAGGGAAATTATTTTGATGTACGTTTTGATTTATTTTCTGCTCACCTAAATTACCATGACGTTACCAGACATTCTTTGTGTCCTGGATCTTGACCTACTACCTAATAAAACCTTTGCTTCCTTATTAATCTTAAAAGAAGACAATATGGTAAAACTGAACACCAGTTTATTTATTATAAATACAGGGTTTTTCACTTAAAACTCCGCACGCCAATATCTCGAAAATGAACAGAAATATTTAATTTCTGTAAAAAGTGGTCAATAGACGGGGTCAAAAAGATATTTTTCACAGTTTTAAAAGTTTGGCGTCTACTAAGAGCTGGGAGTCGCGACGCATCGAAAATATAAATCGATTGCAGGGACTTTGAAAGTACGCCCATACGAAAGTACATGTTATTTACAAACTTTCTTGTTATTTACAGAAAATTGTTTAATTTACTCGTTTCTGAGTTATACCGGTTTATAGTATAAATTTTGTATATACAAAAAATGTGATTACCAATGCGTTTTACAAGTAGACTATTTTGTACTATGGCAACCATTATTATCAAAATTTTTTCAATTATTACAATCGATAGAGGTTGTCATTGCTGGTTCAAAGATATTGTCAAAATTTTGTCACAAGAAATATCAAAATTTTGTTTTCGATTTCAATTATATGAAAATGGTCCAATTTAGCAACGAAGAAAAGGTAGACATGTTATTGGTGTTTGGAGAATGCAGAGAAGAAGCCCCAGATGCAAAAACTTTTTCAAGTTTATGTAAAAACTTAAGAGAACATGGCAGCTTCGTAAAACCAAAAAGAAATAGAGAAAAGGCGACTACAAGTGATGAAAATACTGCTGCTGTAATTCAGCAGGTTGATAATAACCATTGTTATCGCAATTGCTTCAAGTATAAGCAATTTTAATAATTATTATAAGTGATAGAACGAATAAAACAAGACGTTGGTCACCTTAAAGTAATATGATTTCTATTCATATTTTAATAATAACGTACATCAATAAATTTGTCTTTTTTTCGTAGGCTTATTTTATAGGAATATTTAATTTTGATATGTTTAGCCTTTATTTAATTGTGAACATAGGAATTAATAAACTAAACTAAGCTATAAACTAATAAACAAAATTATTAGGTTTGTTCTAGCATGAAATTTCGGACGGTTTGAAGCCATTCGGAGTTTGCGCATAGCAATAAAAGCGACGCTTATATCGCTATGCGCAAACTCCGGATGGCTTCAAACCGTCCGAAAATTTCATGCTAGAACAAACCTATTATCACAATTAAGTACATAATAAAATACATTTAAAATTTTGCTCAAAATTATGTCCATCTGCTCGAACACAACTACCAAAACTTTCAATAGATGGGCTTGTAGAAGCGTCCTTCGTGTAATAGCGGCATATGCTGCACTAATTTTGTTTATAAGATCAGCCAAATCTTCGATAGGTTATTCGTAGACAACGTCCTTTAGATGACCCCAAAGAAAATAATCTAGTGGTGTAATGTCCGGGGACCTCGCCGGCCACCTTATCGGTCCATTAGTACCAAACCATCTATTGGGGTATTCTCTATTTAAATATATCCTGACAATTTCGGCATTGTGTGCAGGCGCTCCATCCTGCTGAAGCCACATTCTCATTCTAGTCTCCAGAGGCACTTCTTCTAACAAATCCGGAAGTGTAATTTGAAGAAATCTTAAATATCGGTCTGCATTTAAGGTACCTTAATAAAAGTGCGGTCCAATGAGGAACCCATTTAATATGCCGCACCAAACATTGATACCAAAAACTCGCTGATTACCTCTTTCTCTGATCCAGCGAGGATGGTTTTCGGACCAAAAACGACAGTTGTGTCTATTAACCATTTAATATTCCATTATTACGGAATCGACTTTCGTCGCTCCATAGAATGTTCGAGAGAAAATTTTCATCTTGGCTATACAAATCACAAAATGTTGCTAAGAAATCCATTCTTCTAGCGGGGTCACCTGGCTGTAATTTATGGACTAGTTTAGTTTTGTAAGGGCGGAAAGATTTTCTATTTAGGATTCTCCACGATGAACTTATGGAAACACCGGTATTTTCTTTTATTTTTGATAGAGATATCTTGGGGTTATTATCAACCTGCTGAATTACAGCAGCAGTATTTTCATCACTTGTAGTCGTGTTTTCTCTATTTCTTTTTGGTTTTACGAAGCTGCCATGTTCTCTTACATTTTTACATAAACTTGAAAACATTTTTGCATCGGGACTCTTCTATGCGGATAACGCTGTGCGTAAACTCTTTTTGATTCCCTACAATTAGACCTGCATTCTCCAAACACCAATAACATGTCTACCTTCTCTTCGTTGCTAAATTGAACCATTTTCATATAATTCAAATCGAAAACAAAATTTTGATATTTCTTGTGACAAAATTTTGACAATATCTTTGAACCAGCAATGACAACCTCTATCGATTGTATTAATTGAAACAATTTTGATAACAATGGTTGCCATAGTACCTAATATTCTACTTGTAAAATTCATCGGTAATCACATTTTTTATCTATCAAAAAATTTATAATATAAACCGGTATAACTCAGAAACGAGTAAAGTAAACAATTTTCAGTAAATAACAAAAAAGATTTTAAATAGCATGTACTTTCGTATGCGCGTACTTTCAAAGTACCTGCAATCGATTTATATTTTCGATGCGTCGCGACGCCCAGCTCTTAGTAGACGCCGAACCTTTAAAACTGTGAAACATATCTTTTTGTCCCCGTCTATTGACCACTTTTTACAGAAATAAAATATTTCTGTTCGTTTTCGAGATATTGGCGTGCGGAGTTTTAAGTGAAAAACCCTGTATAAGTATGGGAAATATAGAAATGAAGTAAAAATCATATAAAGGATAGGGATGAACTACAGTTACGAGTAGAAGACTAGAAGATGAACGGATTATCTGAATAACACAATTGTTTTGTATTATGCTTGTTGGCTTGTAATTTCAATTTTTGATCATATGTATGTATTAATAATATAAACTATGTGGTTAGTTAATAACAAAAGTAATTACAGTTAAATGAGATATGTAGCTCAAGTTCAAAGCAGTTGCAAAAGGCAGTATTTTACGTATAAGTATTCAAGTAGATTTTTCAGAGTAAAGCGAGTTACAAAAAGTAAAAGATGTAAATAGTGTATGGTTTTTTTAGTTAGTTCAAATATTCAGTACCTACTCAAGCACAATAACAGAATACGTGATACAATAAAATGATTAATTAGCTTAAGTCATGTTAAGTAAAACAAATATCACATATATGAATACAAAAAGCAGTGATTTTTCTATGTTGTATAAGTACTGTGAATAAAATGCAAAGAAGTTGTATGAACCAATAAGTATTGCGAAAATAAAAGCAAACCGAAGGTTTCGAAGCAGCTCAATTTTGCTATGCTGTTCTAGCACACTGTTGAATTCTAGTCTTCATGAAAGTAATTTTAGTAAAAATACAAGTACTTAACTAGTTAGTTAGCCACATGAACAAGATAGGGCTTTCCGAAGAAACGGGATGGGCTTGTGCTTGGAGGGAGAGGAAACAATGGAGCATGTTTTATGCTACTGTCTGGCAATGGAAAGAACCAGACAAATCACAGATCACAACAAGCTATCCACCCCCAGAAATCTACTCGATTTCATCAAAAGGATTAAGCCTCTGGCCTAGTGGAATCTACAGATGTGAGCCACAATAGACCAAGGGTCGCAGTGGAGGGCCCCATTTGGGCCCACTCACACATACAAATACAAAATACAATAGTTTAGTAGTTACAGTTCTCTAGTTGATGTTATATCACCATCATTTTTATTGTCAATCAAAAATATTTTGGCTTCATGAAGCACTTTATCTAAAGTACTTTGTATACCCGACCCGCACTGGTAGTTTTATAACAATCTTGTCTGAACACAATGTTTTTTTAATGAACAAATTGCCAACAAACACTTCAGGTGTTCTGACCTGACAGAAACACAGACATTTGCACACTTGGGTACCCTTCAGCTGGTTCATTTAAATAGAAAAAGGACAAGTTTATTTTTCCTTTCAACTATCCATCCTCAGGTATCAGCTTCATGTAGCGCAGTAAAAGATATTGCTTCATTTCGTTGTAAGTAGTTACTCTATCCAAACTTTCAGCAAGAGCCCCTTTCCATTTCTCGACATTCAATCTGATCTTTCTGCGTTTAGTGTGGACATTCTCTTCAGCAACTTAACTTAAATATGAAGTACATCCAGGTAGCTTACTTGGAATGTCCCACAAGAAACCTTTATGAAATATAATTATAATATCTACACGTTATAAAATAATTAAATAAATGAAAAACCGACTGAAAAATATTAATGTAAACAAATAAGTCGACCATCAATTCGGTTGCCTAAAACCGCCTGCTTCCTGGCCTTGTCGTATAGGTGGCCGTGATTGAACTGTCATTGTGTCATTGCCGATTAGTGGTGTCAAAAAAGTAACTACTCGTTACTTTTTATTCTTTACTATTCAATACCCGAAGTACCGAGTACCGAACCGAGAACTCTATCGTTACTTCGTTACTTTGAATTCTTTGATTACAGTGATTACATTACACGGCAGACGGCACTTACCGGACTCACCGCTATGGTCGAGTCGGAGTCGGTCGCAGCATATTTTATTGTATTTCGTCTCGTTACTTTCAAATATTTACCGCGCTATTCCATTGCTCTAATGAATTTTGTTTATTGTTTATGAAAGGTATGTCGACCTTATCGAATTTGTGAGCTAAGGTGACATTATAGACCTTATATATATTAAATGGACTGCTAACGCTATTACTCATATGCTTTCCATATACATCGAATGGATAATCATAAATAAATATCTGGAGCTGAAATATTAATATAAAACGTTTCGCAGCAATCCGGGTTGCCTGTATTAGGCTTATTATATTTTATATTATTGGTGGGAGTGGGATTCCCCGATCTATATGACATGCCATAGCGAGTAAAAATTTGACATGCTAAATAGAATAATGTGTATGTGAGTTTTTCTTCTGATACTTATGGAATTCATAGTATTGTTGTGTTATATTAATTTGTTCTTGGTACATCGTGTTGACCGCAAGTTTCCGTTAATAAATATACCTACTTACTTTTTGCAAATATTCTCATAGGTATATTTAATTGATCGAAGATCAAAGTTGGTAGTCATAGAGTTTTACTTGCTGCTTTATCTTGTTTATTTTGGACAATTACAAGTAGTGTAAGTATTCGTTAGTTCCGCATTAGAACTTTCTCAAGAGACTTTTGATTATTCTTTCATTTTAAAACAGGTTTAGCATGGTGACATAGATCAAAAAACAAAGAAAAGTCAAATCTGGCTGCATTTTTCCATAGTTTCAGCTAGTAGTGCAAAGTAGTGCAAAAATATTCATATAAATGTGGATCCACATCAAATTTGAAAAAACATCTAAAGGCGAAGCATCACACATTTTTGCCAAGAGGTAAGTCAGGAATTATGAAATGAAAACTTCTTTGGTTTCATGAGTAATTTTTCGATTTCAAGGCCGTGCCACGACATGGTTTTCGTCTCGCAAAAGTGATAAAGTACCTATATGCCTGTAATGAGAAAGAGTGAATGAAGGAGATTATTGTATCTAAGGCACTAATGACCCTCGTCGCGTTTGATTTGACGCTCGGAGTATTGCAAGTACCCTTTTTATCTTTGGACTCGCCTTTACCAATTAGAGAGATAGTATTAGGAGTGCTCAGACCGTCAAATCAAACGTAATCCACGTCATTGACTCCTACCACAAACAATATAGCTATATTGTTTGTGCTCCCACCCGTTTTACACTATAACAGATTTTCTACTATATATTCGCAGTGTATTTGGATCTATAGAGGTTAATGTAATTAAGCTCATTTCGGTAAAGAAGTATTCACTTCTCACACGTGTACTGTGTTACACGTGACTTTTTTCCATATGTATTGTGTATCATGCACGCGAAAGTTCCTGGATGGGTTGTGTGTTTATATATTATAAGGTATTTTATTTTTTTGTAAACTGAATATTTTGTGATCATGTTTCTTTTTATTTTAAGGGTCATCTGCATCATCAACGATATCAGCATATGCAGTGGTAGGACCAAGTACAACAACTAATGATGGCAGTGATAATGAAGATAACGCTTCTGTTACTGCGTCAACATTGTCCACAAAACGCTTGGGTACCCCAGCTTCAATACTGCACTCATCAGTTCAGTCAGGTGCAAAAAGGAAGAAAATCAGTCAAAACATGGCACAAACATCTATTACCAGTCATTTAATTAGACCTATTTCATTGCCAAAGCAACAGAAAATTAATGATCTCATTGTAAATATGATTGTAAGAGATTTACAGCCTATTTCAATTGTTGATGATAGAGGATTTCGAGAGCTAGTAACTGGGCTTGAGGCTTCTTACAAAATGCCCAGTCGGTCCACCATCACAAGTTCTTATATCCCTCAGAAATGTGAACAAAAAAAGCAAAAATTGAGAGTTCTGTTTGCTAAAACAGACTCAATCTCAATTACATCTGATGGTTGGACTGCTCAACATAATGAAACAAGCTATATTGGGTACACAGCTCATTTCATTACAGATGACTGGAAATGCCTTCTGGAGTGTAGCCAATATGATGACACACACACAGCTCAACATCTGCGGGATGAGTTGCTCAGAATAGCCAACGATTGGGACATTTCACACAAAATCTATACTGTCACTACAGACAATGCATCAAACGTGAAGGCCGCTGTGAGACTAACAGAATGGAGTCATATTGGTTGTTTCGCCCACACTATAAATCTGGTTGTTCAGAGCGGACTAAATACGCCTCATGTAAATTCATTGAGGCAAAAAATCAAAACAATTGTCGAGCATTTTCACAGGAGC
>MU191978.1:21296-32150 GCA_016904865.1 Pissodes strobi
ATTATCGGATTACCAGAATTATGAATACAAATCTCTCGACACTTTGCATAATATCTTACTCAATTGCGGTTTTAAATATAAAAAATTGGATAAAATAATGGTTATCATGGAATCGCATAGCATAGTTGCTCACCGGCAAGAATACTTACGCAAAATTCAGTTGGTTGGGGCGACAAGCTTGAATTTAAATCCCTGGAAGTTGCACGTCTAATAATTAGTAAGCATCTGTACATTCCCAAAATGTATACCCATATAATTGTTTCAAATTGATAATATTGCATGTTATAATGATATACTGAACTTGCTTTATTGATTCAGTGGTTAAGTTTAAATATTTAGGACCTTTTTTTTATCTATCTGTCTGCCGTTCTTACTGCATCTGTGAACTATCTGTATAAAAATTAGATTTTTTTCTTTATAGAAGTCACTCAACTTAATAAGAGTGGTACCGTCCAAGATATAGAAATATCTATTAGCAAATGGTTGAGAACGGTAAATGATCGTAGCAAGGCAGGTGGCAAAAAATAATGTGTACCAATACATATATGTCTGTATCATAATGTTAATATAGCACAAGTGAACACTAAAGTATTTAACTGTTCTTTTTGATTCCTGCAGTGAAGACATGTTTATTCATTTAAACCTTAGATGAAAAAGCTATAAATATATATGCTTGCAAAAATATTTATTTGCAGATTTACACCTAACCCTATAAGAATGTTGTTCACATTTATAATTATTGCATGTACAATGCACGTACAGTGTCCGGTTTTACGTCCATATAAGTACGAACATTCAATGTCCCTACAATACAACAATGTACGTCCAAAAAATGGAAAACGGACGTACGTTGTACGTGCAATGTACGTACATTGTACCTACCTTCTGTACGTACATTGGGCGTACAATGTACGTATATTTGTTGATTGGGTAAAAAAAATAAGTATACAAAGGAATATGTCATTGACGAATTCATGCGAAGCACATGGCTATACTATTTTGCGGCTTCCCCCCTATTACTGCGTATTTAATCCGATTGAGATGATGTGGGCTAACCCAACCCAAACTAACAGTGATTTCGTACCTACTAGGAAATATAAGGACAGTAATGTATGAACATTTGGATGAACTGGGCCCGTCATGTTATAGAAAAGGATGGCGAATATTGTATTTTACCGGCCAGTGACCCCATAATAATAACATCAAATTCAGATTCCATAGTGACTTATTATCATAGAATTTCTCAGGTGAGTGAAACAAAATCATATAATCCTACTCTTTCTTATTAACTTTTTATGTAATGCTGACATACAAAAAGGTACGTTTAAAACCCAATTATGCTAGCAATCAAGCAAACGTTGTTTAAGATATTGTGTATTATACCTATGTATAATTATGAAGAATATAATTAATTCAATATTTGAATTGAATTGAATTGAATATTTGAATAATGAAAAGTGCTATAAATGGTTTTGAAACCTTGAAACACTAAAATAATATTTTCCCTGACAAAGCATTTGCAGCGAGTGAGACAGCCATATAGGTATAGGCATTGTTTATACATTAAAAATAATACTTAGTATAGGTAACTTAATAACTCTCGCCAAACTTTAGTAGGATTTTTTTCCTTTACAGACCGGTTCCCAAAACTACTTTTATTTCATATTACTATTTACATATGAACAACTAAAACAACAACGGGTATAGGTAGCCTATTAACTTGCACCAATGCTATACGGTTGATAAATGTTTTTCCTCTAACAGGTCTTTTAATCTAATACGGCTCAAGTGATTAACCAAGACACTCCATGAACCGACAAAGACGTACCAGTACTAATTTTCCCAACTGCTAAGGTCGTAGAGGAGGCAGTTCCCCGTAGTCTTAACCTCAAAAGCATATTCTGTAATCAAAGGGAATCATATATCATAAAGTCCCCATGACATCATACCGCTGTCGCAATCCGATTCAAGGGACCCAACAACGTCGAAGTATGGGTAAAACGGCAATGCTTCCCCCTATTTTCATGTTCGGCACACACACAAAAGGGAAATCCTATACCAGTCATCGAGCGTGTGCGGAGATGACGGTGGACCTTGGATGAAGCACTGCAGGTTGTAATTTTCGGAAAGGACGTGACCCAGTCCAGTAACAGCGGCGTCCTAGGTGTTCACAACTGAATCGTGTATTGATAAACAACTTGTGTCTGACGGGTGTTTCTGTTTGGCACAGCTCTGGGCGGAATCATATGTGCCAGCCGAACACCTTCCGAAGTAGTATCGACAGTAAAGAGATAGGTCCACCACTTTTCTTCAAAATCTTTAGTCAACTCTGGATCATCCACAAGACGGACTGCTCTCCTCTGTATGGGTCCAATATCCTGAGCAAGTGTTTGGATGCCGAGCTCCACACATGGGAAAAGTATTCTAGAGATGGTCTTATCTGGGCCTTAGAGAGCAGTAAGAGATGATGAGGTGTATAAAACTTTTCTGCTCAATAGAGCGCTCCTAGCTTTTCTGCTACTGTCTTGACGATTTTGGTGACGTGGTTCCGCGGTGTTTACCTTTTTTGAGAAGACAGCTGCTTGAACCTTCCCTGTGTTAAGCTAGACACTGATTTCCTCACCCCAGTTCACGATGACCTTCATATCCTCATTGATGGCAGCAATCTTATTTTCTCCCTCGCGTTGGAAAAGAGCAGCGGTCATTGGAGTCTGCGCCGTCAATGAGTATAATCAACATCTTCGCGCATACACAGCTCGCCGAGTGTCATAGAATATCCCTTTCGTCTGTGTGTCACCGTCATTAGAAAAATGCAAGAGTGCTGTCGTCTGCAAAGCTGTAATTAGTATTGTTTGTCCCGCCTAAGCTATCCGTGAGTAGGAACCGTATGAGAGATAATATACATCACTCTTGTCCATCAATACCAACTCGGATGTCTCGATCCCCTAAGGAATTGGCATGCCAGAGAAGCAGTGCTGGTGGTAGCCCGTATTATTACGAATTGCAGGAAAAAAATATTCGTTCTATGTAAAAAATAAATATATTTGAGTAGTAATGAGGGCAGAAACGAAATAAAACCCAAGTAAACGTAAAACGTTTGATTAAGAGGTGGCTATTCTTAATCAGAAAAAAGAGGACTGGAGCGATGAAGATAACATCTAATCCATTTTGTCGAAGGAGACCTCTTAAATCCAAGCCTGGTGAGAGACGACTCCTGTAATCAGAGCAACAGATGTTTCCACGAGGACTGAATTAGATTCATATGTTCATATATATATGTAGAAAAAATAATAATATATTTTACTTTAAATATTTATTTTTTTGACATAAACGAAAGAACTTTCTGATTTGGTCATTTTAAGCAGTGGAACGAATGTAGTACCATTTAAAAAGTATATCGGCACCGGCACCGGTTCAAATTACTACAATAAGTTGAGACTAAGCGAAACTAATCGAAAGTTGTTTCGACGACTAGCCCAAACTGACCAAATCTATTAAAATTGATTATAACATATCGGAATCGCCTTAAATGACTAAAATAAGTTAAAATTAAGTGAAACTAACCGAAACTTGAATCGACGATTAACCAAAACTAACCAAATCTATTAAAATTGATTATGACGTACCGTAATCGGACCAAACGACTAAAATAAGTTGATACTACCTGAAACTAACCGAAAGTTGATTGGACGGCTAACCCAAACTAACCAAATCAATTAAAATTGATTATAACGCATCGGAACTGATTCAAATGTTTAAAATGAGTTAAAACTAAGTGAAACTAACCGAAAGTTGAATAGCCGACTAGCCCAATTTAACCAAATATTTTAAAATTGATTATAACGTATCGGAACCGCTTTAAATGACTAAAATAAGTTAAGAATAAGTGAAACAAACCAAAAGTTGAATCGACGACTAAATATGCATAAACATAAATATTGACACATTGTCTTCACGTTTTAGTAACATAACCATATTCTGTCTTATACGCGACCTGGTATAAATAACAAGGAAAAGTGTAGATTTTGTCGTAATTTAAAAAATCGAAAGTCCATAGAGCAATGACAACTGTATAAAAATGACATGCATTTTTTGGTATGGTGTAAAATTAGTTTTGATGTATTTGTGACAAGTAAGGTCAGAATAAATTAAACAATTTTACTTAAAATTTGGCTATCGAGGCTAAAATGTACTAGATTAATTTTGTAGACTGCATCGCTGTATTATATTATTATACTTTATGCTAATTTTGTAACTAAATAACTGTAAATTTAGCAAATTTATTTCGAGAAAAAAGTTAAAAGATCAAACCTATTTGTTGCCGTATAATTCTTCATTACTTTTTAAGCTTAACTATAAACAATACCGACAAATTTATATGACATTGTATATACAGTTGTCATCGCTATATCGACGATTTTTAATTTTGACAAATTCTACACTTTTACTTTTTATTTATACCAGGTCGCGTGAAAGACAGAATATGGTTATGTCACTAAAATGTGAAGACAATTTGTCAATATTTTTATTTTAATCATTTGAACCGGTTCCGATACGTTATAATCAATTTTAATAGTTTTGGTTAGTTTGGGTTAGTCGTCCAGCCAACTTCACTTAGTTTCACTTAGTCTCAACTTATTTTAGTTTCCGATACGTTCTAAGCAATTTTAATAGATTTGGTTAATTTTGGTTAGGCGGCCAATCAACTTTCGGTTAGCTTCACTTAGTTTCAACATATTTTAGTTAGGTATTTGAACTGGTTCCGATACGTTATAATCAATTTTAATAGATTTGGTTAGTTTGGGTTAGTCGTCCAATCAACTTTCGGTTAGCCTCACATAGTTTCAACTTATTTTAGTCATTTGATCCAGTTTAGGCGCCAATTCAACTTTCGGTTAGTTTCACTTAGTCTTAACTTATTTTATTAATTTGAACAGGTTTCAATACGTTATAATCAATTTTAGTAGATTTGGTTAGTTTAGGTTAGTCGTCCAATCAACTTTCGGTTAGCTTCACATAGTTTCAACTTATTTTTGTCATTTGAACCGGTTTCGATACGTTATAATCAATTTTGATAGATTTGGTTAGTTTGGGTTAGTCGTCGATTCAACTTTCCATTAGTTTCACTTAGTCTCAACTTATTTTAATCATTTGAACCGGTTACGAGACGTTATAATCAATTTTAATAGTTTCGGTTAATTTGGGTTAGTCGTCCAATCAACTTTCGGTTAGTTTCACTTAGTCTCAACTTATGTTAGTCATGTGAACCGGTTCCGATACGTTATAATCAATTTTAATAGATTTGGTTAATTTTGGTAAGTCGTCCAATCAACTTTCGGTTAGCTTCACATAGTTTCAACTTATTTTAGTCATTTGAACCGGTTTCGATACGTTATAATCAATTTTTATAGATTTGGTTGGTTTGGGTTAGTCGTCCATTCAACCTTCCATTAGTTTCACTTAGTCTCAACTTATTTGAATCATCTGAACAGGTTCCGATACGTTATAATCAATTTTAATAGATTTGGTTAGTTTGGGTTAGTCGTCGATTCAATTTTCGGTTAGTTTCACTTATTTTCAACTTATTTTAGTCATTTAGAGCGGTTCCGAAAAGTTTTAATCAATTTTAATAGATTTGGTTAGTTTGGGTTAGTCATCGATTCAACTTTCGATTAGTTTCACTTATTCTCAACTTATTTGAATCATTTGAACCTCTTCCGATACGTTATAATCAATTCTAATAGATTTGGTTAGTTTGGGTTAGTAATCCAATCAACTTTCGGTTAGTTTTACTTATTCTCAACTTATTTTAGCCATTTGAAGCGGTTCCGATACGTCATAATCAATTTAATAGATTTGGTTAGTTTGGGTTAGTCGTCGAATCAATTTTGGGTTAGTTTCACAGGACCAAAATATATTTAATATTTACAAACCATTCCATTATCGTTATATATATACTTATAGCGAAGGAATTGCAAGCAAAATCATATTCTTTCTAAAAAAAAATCTGACACCAGATAGGGTTTCAAACTTAAAAAAAATGGTTTTTTATAAAAAATTGTATCATATTTTAGTCAATTTTGTTAAAATTTGGCATCAGTGGTATTTACTGCAGTAAGGGACTAATTTAGCCCTATTTAGATTGGCGTCCCGGAAGGCATCATCTCCTGGATGTTTTTGACAAAAAATGTAGGTAAGCCATTCTCTTTCTTAAAAATTCTATATTTTTTTCCAGTTCAGCAACTAAAAGTACAACTTTGCTATCCCTTGTATTAGATACTATCGTATCTGGCTTATAGGGCGACATGTAATAGTCGTTTTTATTTTTTTCCTTAAAAGTAAGCAAGGTACGAATATAATTCAAGGGACAAAAAAGTTGTATTTTTAGCTCCTTAATCTGAAATAAACACAAAAATTAGAAAAATGACAATGGCGTACACTACCCTTTTTTCTTAAACTAGAACACCCTGTATTTTGGAAACAATGCATTTCCGGACTTACGTTCGTATAAACTTTTCGTCCTAAAACCGCTGAAAGTCACCTTCTGAAATTTGGCCAAATACTTAAATAACACCCTGTATAACAGCTCTTGTTGGATGTTTTATTGCCCCGCCCCCTTGTATCCGTCAATGACTCCTGTAGGGGATCGTACCTTAGGAAAAGTAAAATGATAGTCCAAAATTCGCTCCTCATATAGGTACCAGCATTCACGTACTCCCTTCAAACTAAATGTGTTTCCCCTCTTTTTTGCAAAGGCAGATATTTGATAAATTGTACCTTAATATCTAAAATAAGTCCCTTATCGTATATAAGCCCCTTGACAACTACATTACGACTATAAATATGTGTCGAACGGTATATCGCGTTCTCGATTTACTAACAAAAAAATAACTAAAATGTTTTTTTCCAAAACTGAAATTCGTACTACAACGAAAAAGAAAATAGCGTCCTAATGAACTGCCCAAGGGCCGTGGTATTTGATCGCGTGAAGCTTACTTCGAGTTTGTCGAATTAGATTCTGGAAAAAAAAATGGATTAAGAATTCTCACATTTTTTGATAGATTCTCCGATGCAAATGTTCCTCGTCTGTGGCTCAAAACTCACCTAAGTTCCAATTCGGCGAGTTTTGGGGGCCCACCGGGAAAAATATGTATAGGCATAGAGGCCGCAAAAATGTGATAAGGTTTGTATGTACCTCCGTGCCGGACGTCGCAGATTTTCATAAATTTGGTGTCAAATGATATTTGTAAAAAAAATTAAGACATTGCTAACCCAAAAAAAAATTTAGGGATCTTACAAATAAAACTACAAACTAACCCAAATAAAAAGAAAATAGCGTCCTAATGAACTGCCCACGGGCCGTGGTATTTGATCGCGTGAAGCTTACTTCGAGCTTGTGGAATTAGATTCTGGAAAAAAAATTGGATTAAGAATTCTCACATTTTTTGATAGATTCTCCGATGCAAATGTTCCTCGTCTGTGGCTCAAAACTCACCCAAGTTCCAATTCGGCGAGTTTTGGGGGCCCATCGGAAAAAATTAAAAATATGTATAGGGCATAGAGGCCGCAAAAATGTGATAAGGTTTGTATGTACCCTCCGTGCCGGACGTCGCAGATTTTCATAACTTTGGTGTCAAATGATATTTGTAAAAAAAATTAAGACATTGGTAGCCCAAAAAAATTTTTGGGATCTTACAAATAAAACTACAAACTAACCCAGATTACTAGGCGCATGACAATTAACATAAAAATTCTACTTTAAACTATCAGTGTTAAAAATAATAACATTAACAAACTTACTGAACAAAAAAAACTTTAACATTCGAAAATTTTAAATTAAGAATTATGTAGAAAGTTTCCTTAAGTTCTTAGCCAAAATATCGACTATAAAACCCAAACTAAATTTTCCAGTAAGTTCCATTCATTAATTCGAATCTTCGGACAAAAATTAACGTTTTTAACTACGCTGCAAAGGTTGAAAATTTTTTTGGTAAACAAAAACACCATTTTCTCATTTAAAAACACATTTTATTGTAAAACTAAAACATAAAAACTCTAATACCAAAACTAAACAATATAAACTCTAACGAAACAAATACAGCCATCATTTACTCTAAAATAGGGTTGGGTAAATTAGAAAACGTATATCTTCCTCTTCGCAGCTTCCCGAATATTTCTCCTGCGGGATTTTACGTCTCGGATGGCACTTTTCAACAACTCTTTCCGGTAGTTTTGGTAACTTCTGCCACCCAGCACTTTTTTGTACGTGCGGACCATGATGTCCGAAGTCGCCCCCTAAAAACGATAATTTTTGTTAAGGCCCTGTATAGGAAATATCTGCAAAGATAAACAAATAAACTCTGTGCCTAAATATTCTTTAAGCATCACCCTTCCCAGATAGCACACCACATCTCAAAGACGTCGTGTTTATGTCCATAATATGCCTGAACGTCTGAAGACCTAAACACGACATCTTTAATGCATCTTTCAGAAGACGTCTGAAAGTTGATTCAGATGAACGTCTTTAAGACGTTTTTTTAAAGCCTCACGAGCACTTTGTATTGTTGATTCTTGACCTTGAACAAACGAAATGGAACGACAACAATAAAGATCTGCAGTGTATTTTATCCGAAATTTGGTTATTTTGGTAATGTTTGTAGGTGTATTGCAATTATTAGTGATATGTGGCAATTAAAATATCATAAAAACTGTTTAATAGAAATTGCTTTATACTCTTCATTATACATATAACAAATAATTTAATTTTTTTTTCGTACGCATTTCTATTTATAATCGTAATTTTTTATTTCACCGGCTGCCAGGCATAAACTGTTGTTCATTCTCGATAAAATTTGATTTCGGCTTGTGAATTTGTGAAATATAATAAATATCTGATAGTTTATATTACTTTGTGGTTTGTATCGTTACATTTATCATGCTGAAAGTGTCGAAACGGAGGTTGAAGCCGAAACGTAGAGGCCGTTGAAGAGTCAGCACTTGGAAAATCCATTAAATAAGCTGTGGTTGCCATCCAGGCGTGGCTAGGAGGGCCTCAGATCGCAGAAGAACCAATTAAAATCACATTAAACATGTAACATTTAGTTTATTGATAATAACAGATAATTACATATTTTTCTAAAAATGAGCTTTTTAATTTATGGAAAACGGTTTTAAAATGAGTTCGTCTTTAAGATGTCATATAAATACGTCTTTAAGATGTCATACAAATAGATCTTTAAGATGTCATATAAATACATCTTTACGATGTTGTTTTTTTGTAACATTCCATGTCTTAAAGACGACGCAAGGCGTAAACAGGACATCTGTAGGATGTCTCGAATATCTGAACATGGCATCTTTAGGATATCTTTGTGCTGTTAGGGTTCCTACTAGTAAGCACAAAAATTGTACAAATACCTGCAGTTAAGCTGAGCACAACTTACTTTTTCACTATCTCTGTAAATAAAAAATTCCTCCCAAAACAAAAACTACGCACACTAATAACGACATGCGTCCGCACCGCACCACTATTTGGAGGAAACTAACCGCCAATCGCCAGTCATTACAGTACACTAACAGTTGCGCAATTTTGTACAGGGTTGTCGCTATGAACCCAAATGTACATTATTCACCTCTTGTCCGAAGCCCCAAGTAGCCGAAGTCACTCCATTTTACGGTTTCGGTCGGTGATATAATGTTTCAATGTTAGCGGTAAGTCTTAGAATATACATATATATATATATATATATTTATTATATATTATAAAGTACGCATCAATTGAAACGGTACACCTTAAAAAAACATCAACTTTGAAACGCTGCAACTCAGCCAAATATAGTTTAATTTGGACTTTTTGCGCCATTCCTAAAAGGGCGATTCTTTAGCTATAAACTGCTTTTTTTATGGCAGTGGCACACACACTAAAGGGAGATCCTATGGCGCTCGACGAGCGGTGTGTGGGCGAAGATGTTGATTGACACGGTTCTTGAATACTGTAGCTTGTGTAATGTGTGGCTTGTAGAATGAAGTGAAAATATTGTACTCTGTCAAAAAAAAATTGTAAATGGAGACTCTTGTTTCAATCACAAGAGTGGCTCGTAAAACCGTTTTTGCAATTTTGAGGTTATGGTATTTCTATTAAAAAAAAACTCGATAAACCGATACACCTAAAAATTGGCAAACTTTGAGTCGTCAAAACTTTGTCAAATTAAAGCTCAAAAAAAATGTTAAAAGATATTTTGTCAATTATATACGGTGGTGAAAAAAAATGAGTGAAAAAATCATTTTTAATTTTCCACGTGCAAAACATTTTTAGGCACTTAGGTTATATTAATAAATTTGCTGATAACAATTTGCTATAACAAGCTTGACGAAAACCGATTTAAAACACAATTTTTCTTGTCGCCCTGTATAAATAACGCTGAGCAACATTTTAATAGTGTTTTGGTGGCGCTAACTGTTAACCCTAATAAGAAATTTAGAGTCGTATGTACAATGCCAGGCTAAAACACATGGAAACGCACACATAAAAAATGCACACATTTTAAAAATTTACGATTTCTCCGCCGGTATATAAGCAGAAATTCTGGGTCAAAAATGAAGGTTTTTGCACTCACTCTTTCAACACCCTGTATAATTGACAGCGTGTAATATTTTAACTTAATTTTACAAGCAGATTATAGCTAAAGAATCGCCCTTTTAGGCATGGTGCAAAAAGTCCAAATTAAACTGAATTTGGCTGAGTTGCAGCGTTTAAAAGTTGGTGTTTTTTTAAGGTGTATCGTTTCAATTGATGCGTACTTCTCGGACTATTTTTACTATACCACAGCATACAACTGTTATGTTTAAAAGATC